>JALMGJ010000230.1:0-26380 GCA_023362775.1 Charina bottae
GGACACTGCAGCAGTCATAAGTGTGAGGACTGGTCTCAAGTCAGTTTTTTCAGCACCGTCGTAAGTCCAAACCATCACTAAATGAATGGTTGTTAAGCGAGGACTACCTGTATAGGATAGCATGTTTCACAAATGTGTCCTGTTAGAATTGGTAAACTATAACTAATCATTTCTAAACAAGTCAGGATATAAGCATATGTTGAATTCCTTTGTTTGGAGTCGTTTCCCACACCTACTGCCTTAAACCCAGAGAGTCATGGCTTGCATTTCCTTGATATTTACATATAACATTTAACTAAAAGATGCATTTTAATGAAACAAATCAAAAGCTGAGTGATCCTGTACATGTTTGCTCAGAAATAAGTGTGTCTTGTGAATTGTGAAGGGTCCCTCCTTGTGGGGGAGATGGGCGGGATGCAAATGTGATAAATAAATAAATAAATAAATAAAAATAAATAAATTAGTTTAGGATATTTTTTTCTTTGCACATCTTTTCAGCACTGGGATATATTTAATGGGAAACTAGCAACTCTGCTTTTAAAAAATTAAAAGCTTAAGTTAGGGCTTGCCCATTCAAGCAAATAGAAGGTTATTACATGAGTGGAAAGTTTTCAAGAGGAGAGAAAGAATTAGATCAAAATGATGAGATTGTCCATACAAAGGATATTTTTTTTTGTAATCTGTTCAATCGTGTCCAATTCTTGGAGACTGCCTGGTCAAGTCCTTGCAGTTTTCTTGGCAGGTTTTTCAGAAGTGGTTTGCCATTGCCTCCTTCCTAGGGCTGAGAGAGAGTGACTGGCTCAAGGTCACCCAGCTGGCTTCGTGCCCAAGGCGGGACTAGAACTCACATTCTCCTGCTTTCTAGCCTGATGCCTTAACCAGTAGACCAAACTGGCTCTTACAAAGGATGTTTGGACAATCATATATCTAACTTTTACACCTCACTAAATGGCCAGACAGATTTGACCTCAAGGAGAAAGTGCTCCAGTGTGGTTATTCTAACCACCTTATTGTTTTGTTTTAAAGAAATCAACACCCTTAAAATTCTGAAGGTTATAAACAGCAGCCTTTTAGTTTGAATTTCAGAGCGAGACATCTAAACATCCTGAAGAATCCAAGATACAAGATGTTGCTGAAAAATAATTCCCAGAACTTTTACCAATTACCCATAAGGTATACATAAGGGTTATGACCATGAAAGCCGTAAGTGGTTTGTGATCAAAATAGCTAAAGGATAGTCTACTCCTACAATTATAGGGATGTATAAGTCAGGTTCAGTTTGGTTCTGATATTCAGATCAATTCAGAAAATCTATGTTATTCAAGCATCCAAATAAATTCAGATCAAAGCTTCAAATTTGGGCCGATTCAAACCATTTAAACACATTGTGTATACATGGAAAACATTCAGATTGATCTGGATTTTATCCAAATAGATTTGGGCACATTTGGCTCAACACTTCACATCAGTCTGAATCAATTTGGAGCACTCAGTATTTGCACAGACAAATACAGTATTTCTATACAGAAAGGCTTTTTCCAGAGACCTTCCCTCCAAAGTTAGACTGGGGGTACATGACAGGTGCCCCCCTTGGGTAAAATATTTCTCATCTGCCCCCAATATTTGGAGACTTTAAAAATAAATCTTTGCTCCGCATTTAAAAGGTTTGGTTTAAAGGGCATTTTCTGGGTTTTAAGAAAAATCTTTCTTTTAAAATATTATATATTTTCAATATTGCCACTGCAATGTTGATTTATTGATTTTTTTTGCTGTAGTTGCCATTAATGGCTTTATTAATAGCCAAAAAGGGATGCAAATCATTGTAAAAAAATAAATGTAAACAATCTCGGGGTTTTTAATTTAGCAATTCGGATACTATTTCATCTACTCAGCAATTATCCATAGTAAGAAATGTGAACAATAAGATAGGATTTCTATTTTCAATATGCCACATTTCTGCATGGCAAAGCTATCACAGTAAGGGTGCAATTTAGCTAAACATCAGCACTTACAAATCTGTTAATTTCATTAGGAGAGAGGTGACAGCTCACATAAGCTGCATTTGTACTGTAGAGATACAGGCAGTCCTCGCTTAACGGCCACAATTGGGACTGGAATTTAGGTCGCTAAGCGATGCAGTCGTTAAGCGAATCTGGACCAAATTTTATTACCATTTTTGTGCTGGTCATTAAGCAAATCACATGGTTGTTAAGCAAACCACGTGGTTCCCTACAGATTTTGCTTATCATAAGCCATCTAGGAAGGTAGAAAATGACGATTATGTGACCTCAGGATGCTGCAACCATCGTAGATGTGTGATGGTTGCCAAGTATCTGAATCACGATCACATGATCATGGGGATGCTGCGCCAGTCGTAAGTGTGAGGAACGGTTGCAAGTTGGTTTTCTCAGCACTGTCGTAACTCCGGACAGTTTCTAAACGCATGGTCGTTAAGCAAGGACTACCTGTATAGATATTGATTACAGTCTTCACTTCTTGCTCCATGAATAGAAGGAGACATACAATCACAGAATATTCCTTACTCTCTGGGTTGGTTCCTTTTCATGAACAGAACACATCCTTCCATGTACACAATGAGTACCTTGCCTTCAAAATATTATGAATTTGTTTTGTGCTTACAGAACAATTGTAATGGATTCTGTTTTGAAAGGGGCAGAGGAGTGAGCAGGTTACTTTCTTTCTTTTTGGCAGTGCGTCTGTAACGGTATGTGGGAATGACCTTGGGAGACAGGAGGATTTGCTGCAGACTAGATAACAGTCAGATAAGCGGCAGCTGAGTCCACAGAAGGAATGAGGGCATGGCAAACATCTCAGAAGGGACCCTCCCTAGCGTTTTGGACTGTAAAGGTGAGTGGGGAGAGATGTACTTTCAGACTTGCAAGATTCTATTACTATAAACTTACAATAAAGTTAGAGCTAGTACTTCAGGGTGTGCTTCTTGTCTGGATTACCTTGCAAGGCTGACCACATCATTGCTATATGACAGATTGTAAGCTGAAATATATTTATACAAGCCTAATAGGCATTTTTGGACAACATTGGATCCAGCATGATCACTGATGATGAACTCAGTTTCCCATATCTGCTAATACAACATTAGCAGTTTGATGATACAGGCAGTCCTCATTTAATGACCACTCATTCATTCAGCAGCTGTTCAAACTTGTGAAGGCACTGAACAAGTGGTACTTATGACTGGTCTACGAAGTTCCAGCTGTTGCAGTGCCCCCACAGTCATGTTGATGAGATAGACCTACCCTTAGCCTTCAAGATGGCCATATATCGATGGAGAGACAAATTTGTATAATATGATTCCCTTTGGTCTAGGTTTAATTCACTGTTTAAAAGTAGATAGTATATACTACCATGATTATTTTGCAATGGTAGAAAAGTTTTTGTTGTAAAAACTATATAATGAAAACACTTTATGTGAAATGAAATTTAATCGTTTTGCTTGCAATTCTTATTATGATAATGATTTGTACCTTTTTAAAAGACTGCAAAAAAAAAAAGATTGTATTTTATAAACATTTTATTTTACCAGGGACAGGTAACATTTCATCCTCCAGATGTTGCTTTAATCTAATTCCCATTAGCCTTAGCCAACATGAGTAGGAGGAAGGATACTAAGACCAGCAATCCAACATCTGGAGGGTGAAAAATTGGCCAACTTTTATGCTGATCTGTGATTGTAATGATCAGTCTGATTTTATTTTATTTGGCTAACCTTGCTTTCAACTACACTTTCTGGCCTTTTTAAAAAACAAACAAACAAACAAACTAATAACTGTTTTGAAATTCAAAAGAAATGTAAAATCTGAAGGATCATTGTATTTCAGTCTGTAGATTACTTTGAGCGAGTTGTTCAGGTCAGTCAATTTTGAACAGAGATCAAATATTGAAGTCCGAGCATCCTTAACTATATATAATGGATGTAGTTTGAGAGCTGGAATAAATTGCAGTATCAAGCAACAGCAGTGAGCAATGGCTCATGCTGAAGCTCTGGGGGGAGTCTTTGTCAGTTAGATAAGAGCTGCTAAGCTGGACTACTCCATTGTAAATATGCCCTGACATAATTAATGGCACAGCTGGAGTGCTGCTTCCACATGGCTACAAAGTCAAGAGTTCATCTCCATAAAGTATCATAGAAACCTAGTTCTGGTTGATTTCATCTTTTGGCTTGAACGCTTCTTGCAGATGTACTGCATTCATTATGTACAATAGGAATCAAATTAGCCTTTTGTCAAATATGAAGATCTTGGGTTGCTTAAACAGGAACCTCCTGGGAATAAAATATTTTCTGTGGTCTTCTGTTCAAGGGGAAATTATATATTGGATGGATGGGTGGATATAGATAGAATAAAATTGGGCATATTCTATATTCTCAGTTCATGCAGAGTGATCAGAAGCTTCAAGTAGCTTAGCTAGCATTCAGTGTTAGCTGAATAAAACATCTCAGAATGCAAGAGCAAGCAACATTTTTGCAATCAGGGGATGCCCTCTTTTTTTTTTTAAGGTTTCTGTGATGCGTTTTGTAAGTCTACAAGTTACAAGGGTAGGTTGATGATGCAATGACATCATTAGGGGGCATCCTCAGCTCTCTCCCCCATTGTTGACAATGAACTAAAATAGGTATATAAATCTGCAGGAGGCTTAGTTTATTTATTTTACCATTTACTTGGGTAAAAATACAAAAAAACGAGACTGTTCTTTACTAGTTTAGATCTGTCCCTCATCTCCTTTTACACGTTTGTTTCATTTTTACTGCACATCTCACAACTGTGTCTTTGGTTCAGACTAGACAAAGCCAGTGAAGACTTTGATTTCATGCTAGACAAAGCCAGTGCAGATAATTAAACCCATGTAATCTAAGCTCCCTCAAGTCAAGCTTTAATGTCTTTTAGGATCCTTAAATATCTGAATGTTTGATTTAAATCAGGCAAAGAAGGATCAAACCACAACTGAGTAAAAAAGAAAAAAGAAACAATATTTTCAGCCCTGGAGAAAATCAAGCACAGCAGGCAAATCTGCTGCAGAGTTTATTTTGATTCAGTGCCAAAAGGCAGCACATTAGCAGCAAGACTCAATATAGATGTATATTAGCATTTGTGTGCGTTGTATTATTTTCAACCCGTTCCATGGAGATGCTGGTGAAATATTTTCACTAAGCCACTTAATGGTTCGAGCATGAGGAACTAGGACAGTTTAGTAGGTTTCTTTTTTGTTTATTTGTTTGTGCTGTAGCCCTGAAACTGTGTAAGCCTACCCATGTCTTTATATAATATTGAATTAAAGATAGTTCTGGAAACTCAGAATAGGTTTATGTAGGTTCTGTGGTTATATTGGTTCCTGCTCTCTCTAATTTTGAAAATGCATGTGCTAAAAGGTTTAACAACAAAGAAAGAACCCTTGAACTGCAGACATGTGGCTCCTGCTGAACTGGATGTCACGGCTCTCATATTTTATAATTTTAGGCACACTGAGTTGATTTAAATAACCAAGGTCAGCAGGAGGCAAACAAACTGAGCATTCAGCAGACAGTTGATGAGTACCGCTGGGGCATTTAAAGGGAGAAATTCCGAGATTCTAATTTTTGAATTTCGTTTAATTAGAATCGTGTGCCCTTGATGTTGTTGATGTCCCTTTATTCATGGCTGATGAATGTACTTAACAGCTACACTCTTGATGAAGTGAATCATGTGTATTTCAACTGGAAGTCATTACTTGATATTAAAGCCACCTAATGTTTAATGTGCATGGCTGGATGAAGCTTCTAGAGAATGTGAATTTCTATCCTTTTAGATTTGTAGGGAAATATCAACAGACACATGCTTCATGTTACTACCAGTTGGATTATGACTCTATTCTGGTCTTTTGTAAGTGTGTTTTTAATTTTTAGAACTCAAAGGTGTTGGAGTTTTGATATACCCAGGAATTTACAGTTAGATATAAATTATACAGAGAGGCTTGATATCTAGGTGAGAGGGGAAATATTCTGCAAGTCATCCAATTAGCAGCCATTGTTGTAGTGTGTCAGTGTGTGACTCATACAACAGGTGCTAAGAGTTAAATTGGGTGTGGTGGATAATGAGAGTGACCTATAAGGTGATTGGTCAGTTTGTATATATAAGCAGATGAATTCTGTATTCTTTATTCTCATTCTACCTCTCGTATGCTGTATCGTTGGTGTATCATTTGTTACCCGTGTGGAAGTGATCTGTAAATAAGTATGTATATAAAGTAAATAGGCTATTTTATATAATCTCTGTGTGAGTGTCTATTTACTATACAGACTAAGGATCACTGGTGTCTAAGGAAAGGACCAGGCTGCTCCATCCGCTCCCGCTCTGACATTTTGGATACCTGAAGGATTCTCTCTTCCTATATGGACCTTTGTGCTCTGGACACAGAGAGGACTCTGCTGCACATTCTGATTCATTGCATCCTCCCCCCCCCCCCAAAAAAAAAAAATTGGACTGCTGGCCTTTACAGAATGGGAAGATGCTAGAGCATTATAGTTCTACTAGCATAATAGTCAGGTTAAGTCAATACAGAACTGCAATACTGGATCATCTTCAGAATCTACTAGTAAAAGGAGTCTCTGATTGAAATTGGATGAACAATGACCCCCCCGGCTTATTTCCATAGCTTTTTTCTTAAATAGCTATCACAAGAGGCCTTGATATTATAGAAAGTAAAAGTTTTATCCATTGCTTCAGATTGTCTTCAGCTGATGATTTTTCTCATCACTTACTGAGTTTGGTATTTTTCCAGGAATAAATCTCTATGGACACTCATGTTTTTTCCACCTGGTGGATGATTGTATTTGGGGAAATTTGTAATTTATGTGCACAGCTATTAAGATAGTTCAAAGAGAAACTGCAAATTACGCATTCCTTATTTCATGCAGTTTGAGTCTGAATTTCTTTGTCCAGGCTATCTTCACTTAAATGGGGTTGCAACTTTCATACTGATTTTCAGTGTATTGAAAAGTGAAATGCATTATTTTCAATGAGGCATATTCCTAGGAAAATATGTGTAAGATTGCAGTTGTATCAGGGCTTGGCTTAAATAAATGACTTACATATTTCAAATTCTAGCATTTGACTGCAAATAGCCTTCAGATGCTATTATTAACTATTAAAAATTAAATGTCAGGAGTAAGTTTTATATAATATATAATAGAACACCTCCCTAAGACTAGAATGTCTTGGATTCTTACACTTGGAAAAGAGGACTTAATCAATGTGTATAAAATTATGCATGGCATGGAGAAAATAGACAGAGATAATTTATCCTCCCTTCCTTAAAACACTAAAACCAACTCAACTCTTATCGTTCTCTTGTTTTTCATGTGTCTTTTTCCTGGTACTGTTCTTTTGCTACTGATGCATGAGAAATTCAGTCCATCAGAAACCCTAGATTAATATATGAATTTCAGATGATGAGTATAAAAGGAACTCTGCTCATGCAGATTAATATCTGCCCTCTTCGAATTTGTATATGATTTTCCATATGTTTAAGGCAGAGCTTTCCAAACTGTGTGTCGCGACACGTTAGTGTGTCAGCTGCAGTGTCTGGCTGTGTCGTGGCTGCTGCTGCTGCCTCCGAGCCCTGCCAGGATTCCACGCAGGTCCTAGTGCCTGCCTTGTGCCTGGCTGCCTCCAAACCTGCTGTGATTCTGCGCAGGTCCTAGTGCCTGCCTTGTGCCCTGCTGTCAGAGTGTGTTGCGAAATGGTGCATGACTAAAAAGTGTGTCACCAACATGAAAAGTTTGGAAAGCTCTGGTTTAAGGTTTTCACAACAATATGAATTTGAGTTCAGCGAGCAATTCCTATCCCTGTATAGTAGGTTCTAGACTGTGTCTGAGGAAATTTTTTAAGCTTGCACTTTTAAGTATCACTTTTTAATGGGTTTGTGCTCATGAGCATAAAAACACTATTTTAGGAGTAGGCCCTGTTAACTATTTTGGGACTTCACTTCAGCATTAAGAATTATAAAGCTTCAGTTGAAAATAAGAAAAGGATAGGATCAGATGAAAGTGACCAATCAGGAAATCCGTGTGGCCTCACCATTGTGGTAAGAGATGCAGTGTTTCCAGTCCACTTCTGTATGATAACTAGTCTCCCATTTCTATCTGAAATATCTTGCACTACTCTATAATCTCATAAAAACAAATATTCTTAAAAGATCCAATATGGGTCATTCTTGCATGTTTAGAGATGTGTCTTTTTCTGTTTTGTGGTTGGAATGAGCCACAGGCAAGCGAGAGAATGCGTGTGTGTGTGTGCATGTGTGTGCATGTGTGAGAGAGAAACTCATTGCTGGCACAATAATATAGGGCAATTTATGGGTATTTCTGAAACAGTAGAATACTATAAAAACAAACAAGGGAAAGCTATAAAATTTGAATTCACTGGTGTATCAAACACTCACAAAGCCCTCTACTGTCTTCTACAAGAGACTCTGGCTTTCTTTAAGAATGTGTGGCTGTGCATGTGTGCCTATTTTAAAGCATAGTGTAAACTAAGGAATGGGCAACGAATGACCAACTAGTTGAAATCATAATACATGCCATGGCCAAGTGTATAATCTCACTTTGTCTCAGAATAGAGTGAACATTGTTGAAAAAAGAATTCCTGCCTGTAAGATTTTATTTATTTATTATTTAAATTTATATCACCGCCCATCTCCCCCAACTCTATTTTACATAGAGTTGTCATGCGTCTGAACAGAAAACAAGAGTAGACACAAACTAGAAAATTTGATGAACCTGTCCAGCCATTAATATCTGCCAAAGAGGCCTTTTGAAGATGAACTTGTTGCCAGAAGCTCATCTTTCTGGCTTGGATTGCTATCAGGCTATGGCAGAAATGTCTGCAGGGGAACTGTGATAAAAGTCTTCAGGATTGTGGGGTTGATATTGCAGTCAAAGACCCACCCGTCTGACATACATTTCCGGCTGCTGCTTCTTAATGCCAGGTCTGTTAACAACAAGGGCCCCCTCATAAGTGATTTGATCACGGAGGAGGGGGCAGACCTGGCATGTATCACTGAGACCTGGCTGAGCTCGGGGGGGGGGGGGTAGCCCTCTCTGAAATATGCCCAGCCGGGTTTCAGGTGTGGCATCAGCCGAGACTCCGGGGCAGGGGAGGAGGGGTGGAGGTTGTAATTAGAGAGTCTCTAGTGGCCTTCAGGGCCGCTGCTCCACAAGTGGCTGGTTGTGAGACCCTGTTTTTCAAGTTGGGTTCTCGAGAACAGTTGGGAGTGTTGCTGCTGTACCAGCCTCCCTGCTGCGTAGCGACATCCCTGCCTGAGCTGCTGGAGGCCGTCTCGGGGCTGGCGGTGGAATTTCCTAGGCTTATGGTTCTGGGGGATTTCAATCTGCCGTCCCTGGGACGTTCCTCTGAGGCAGCTTGGGAGTTCATGACTACCATGGCAGCCATGGGCCTGTTCCAGATTATTCGAGACCCAACTTGAGACAGTGGACTCACCCCGGACTTAGTTTTCTTGTCGGAGCAGTGGCAGTATGCTCTGAGGGGAGAGCTACATCTTTCCCCTTTGTCATGGTCAGATCATGCCCTGGTGACCTTGAGATTCTCTTATGCCACCCCACTCCGCAGGGAGGCAGGACCCAGTCGATTGGTCCGCCCCCGGCAACTAATGGACCCAATAGGGTTTCAGAGGGAGCTGGGGGTTGTACCTCAGGATCTACTGCACGCTCCAGCGGAGGTCCTGGCTGCAGCCTGGAATAGGGAGGCGGCTGGGGCCTTGGACAGGATCGCGCCTATGCGGCCTCTCTTGCCACACCTGACCCAATACTCCCCTTGGTTTACGGAGGAGTTGAGGGTCTTGAAGAGGGTTAAGAGACGCCTAGAGCGCCGCTGGAGAAAGACAAAGACTGAATCTGGCCGAACACAAGCTAGAGTCGCTGTTAAGACCTACCTTGTGGCGGTAAGAGCGGCGAAACGTCAATATTTCTCCGCTCTTATTGCGTCTGCAGAATGCCGTCCGACGGCCCTGTTTAAGATAACAAGATCTCTTTTGGGTAAGGTGGAGTTTGTCACCCACCTGCAGGGCCATGCGGAAGAATTTTCTGAGCATCTGCAGGATAAAATCGCTCAGATTGGGTCTAAGTTGGACTCTAAGCGTGTGGCACAGTCTGGGGAGATGCCGAGGGAACGTCCTTGCCCGGTTATCTGGGAACAGTTCGATCCTGTTGGACCTAAGGAAGTGGACAGGATCCTTCGGGTTGTAAGGGCCACCACATGTCATCTAGACCCATGCCCTTCCTGGCTGGTAAAGGCAGCCCGGGAGGTGACATGTGGATGGGTCCAGGTGATGGTTAATACATCTCTGGGGGAGGGGGTGTTCCCAGGTGCTTTTAAAGAGGCTCTGGTGCACCCCCTCCTCAAGAAACCATCACTGGACCCTACTATATTGGACAATTTTCGTCCTGTCTCCCACCTCCCTTTTTTAGGGAAGGTGGTTGAGAAAGTGGTGGCATTACAACTCCAGAGGATCCTGGATGATACGGATTATCTGGACCCCTTTCAGTCAGGTTTCAGGCCAGGATATGGGGTGGAAACTGCATTGGTCGTGCTTACAGATGATCTCTGGCGGGAGCGGGATGGAGGGAGTGCATCCATCCTAGCTCTTCTTGACCTCTCAGCGGCATTCGATACCATCGATCATGGTATCCTTTTGGGACGGCTCAGGGAGTTGGGGGTGGGCGGCATAGTTTTGTGCTGGTTCACCTCCTTCCTCCAGGGCCGGTCCCAATCGGTGGTAATAGGAGATGAGAGATCCGACCCTCACCCCCTCGTTTGTGGGGTGCCGCAGGGTTCGGTTCTCTCCCATCTCCTATTTAATATCTACATGAAACCGCTGGGTGAGATCATCCGTCACCATGGGATGAGATACCATCAATATGCGGACGATACCCAATTATACATCTCCATCCCTGGTGAGGTAAGTGATGCAGTGGCTACCCTTTCTCAGTGCCTGGAGGCTGTGGGGGTCACAACAGGCTTCGACTGAACCCTGGTAAGACGGAGTGGCTGTGGATTGATGGTTCCTGTAGATCCAGGAAGTTATCATCCTTAGTTCTGGATGGGGTTGCACTACCCCATTCAGACCAAGTGCGGAATCTGGGGGTTCTTCTGGACTCACAGCTCCTGCTCGAAGAGCAGGTGGCAGCCGTGGCCAGAAGGGCTTTTGCACAGCTTCGTGTTGTGCACCAGTTACGCCCTTTCCTGGATCAGGATGCCCTCCATACAGTCACTCGTGCCCTGGTCATCTCCCATATAGACTATTGCAATGCGCTCTACATGGGGCTACCCTTGAAGAGTATCCGGAAGCTTCAACTGGTCCAAAATGCGGCTGCTCGCGCAGTTATTGGTGCGCCAAGATCAGCACATGTGACACCTCTGCTGCGACGGCTGCACTGGGTACCTGTGTGCTTCCGGGTCCAATTCAAGGTGTTGGTTATCACCTTTAAAGCCCTACATGGCATGGGACCAGGTTACCTGAGGGACCGTCTCATCCCTATAACGTCGAATCGTCCCACTCGGTCATTTAGAGAGGGCATGCTGCGGATCCCGTTGGTAAGGGAGTTTCACCTGATGGGGTCTAGAAAGCGGGCCTTCTCGATAGTAGCGCCCACCCTTTGGAACATGCTGCCCCCGGAGGTGAGGCAGGCCCCATCGCTCCCGACCTTCAGAAAGAACTTAAAGACCTGGTTCTGCCGCCTTGCGTGGGAGGGGGGGGAACAGCTCCTCTTGGGGATGGCTGGTGCCATAGAGCCCTTTTAAACATCGACCCATCAAATCTTGGATTTTGTATTTAAATTTCATTGTATTGGAGAGTATTTATATATGCTGTTTTAATTGTTGAATTTTAACTGTCGATTTTTTGTAAACCTCCCAGAGTTCCCTTGCGGGGAGATGGAGCGGTAAATACAAGTCGAATAATAAATAAATAAATAAATACCTACAAAAGTGGTGGAGTTTCAATCACAGTACTGCACTGGTCAACTTGCAGGTTGTGAACCCCCCACCCCAAACCCCATCCTATGGAAGTCCCTGGGCTGTGGAGTACAATCCTTAAGCAATTGCTCTTGGCATTTAGCAATCCCTATGTAAGATGTGTCTCTTTAACATTAACTGCAATTTATGCTTTTAAGTTTTTAGATTGTTTTACATTTTTTTTAAAAAAAACAGTAACTGTCTTGAGTACTGATAGAATTAGAAAAATTGAGTAAAAATCAAATCATGTATCATATAAGCTTTAATTTTAAATAAGGTTTAAGGGTGCAGGTCAACTGGTTATGCAGATTTCTATTAAATGCCCAAATTGGTTGATTTGGTGTTTCATCAGGGGAACCTGATGGTTAGAAGATGGTCTCCTGATGGTTGATCTCATTCTCTTGTGCTGTGGATAACAGCTCAAGTTATTGGTATATATCTCCTGATGAATTATCTCATGGTGGAAGCAGAAGAAGCAGTTGGAATTTTTGAATGGAAACACAGAAGGACCTGGACATTTGGGGTTAAGTTCATAGACAACTGCAAGGAAACATGGGGGAGGCAAAAGACAATATGACAATTGTAACATCACAATGCAAGCTCTGTTCCTTTTGTACATTCATCATGACATCACAGACACAAATGTAAGGGGTGAAGATTATTTCATCATTCTGATAGAAGCTTGATTTTACAGATACCTCTGGTTAAGTTAGATGGATTTAAAGAAGAATATCTGAGAGATGTTATTTTCATTAAAGGAGACTGGAATGCTAAGGTGGGTAGTCAAATGACACCTGGAATTACAGGCAAGCATGGTCTGGGAGAACAAAATGAAGCGGGACATAGGCTGATAGAATTTTGCCAAGACAATTCACTGTGCATAACAAACACTCTCTTCCAGCAACCTAAAAGTCGACTTTATACATGGACTTCAACAGATGGTTGACACCGAAATCAGATTGACTACATCCTTTGCAGACAAAGGTGGCATACATCTATAGAGTTGGTAAAACAGACCTAGAGCTGACTGTAGTTCAGATCACAAACTTCTTATTGCACAATTTAGAATCACACTAAAGAAAATAGGGAAGAACCCACAGATCAGTTAGATATGAGCTCACTAATATTCCTAATGAATAGGCAGTGGAGGTGAAGAATAGATTTAAGGGACTAGATTTACAGTAGTAGATAGGGTCCCGGAAGAATTAATGACAGAAGTTTGCAACATTGTTCAGGAGGGATCAACAAAAAATGTCCCAAAGACAAAGGAAACCAAGAAGTCAAGATGGCTGTCTGCTGAGACACTGGAAGTAGCTCAAGAAAGAAGGAAAGCAAAAGGCAACAGTGATAGGGGGAGATATACCCAATTAAATGCAAAATCCCAGAGGTTAGCCAGAAGAGAAGGAATTATTTTTAAACAAGCAATGTGCAGAAGTGGAATAAGATAATAGAAGAGGAAGGACAAGAGACCTCTTCCAGAAAATTAGAAACATTGGAGGTAAATTCCAGGCAAAAATGGGTATGGTCAAAAACAAAGATGGCAAGGACCTAACAGAAGCAGAAGAGATCAAGAAAAGGTGGCAAAAATATACGGAAGATCTGTATAGGAAGGATAATAATATTGGGGATAGATTTGACAGTGTAGTCAGTGAGTTAGAGCCAGACATCCTGAAGAGTGAGGTTGAATGGGCCTTAAGAAGCATTGCTAATAACAAGGCAGCAGGAGATGACAGTATCCCAGCTGAACTGTTTAAAATGTTTCAAGATGATGCTGTCAAGGTGATGCATGCCATATGCCAGCAAATTTGGAAAATACAAGAATGGCCATCAGATTGGAAAAAATCAACTTATATCCCCATACCAAAAAAGGGAAACACTAAAGAATGTTCAAACTATCGAACAGTGGCACTTATTTCACATGCCAGTAAGGTAATGCTCAAGATCTTGCAAGGTAGACTCCAGTAATTCATGGAGCGAGTATTGCCAGATGTACAAGCTGGGTTTAGAAAAGGTAGAGGAACTAGAGACCAAATTGCCAGTATCGCTGGATATTGGAGAAAGCCAGGGAGTTTCAGAAAAACATCTATTTTTGTTTTATTGACTATTCTAAAGCCTTTGACTGTGTGGATCATAACAAATTGTGGCAAGTTCTTGGTGGTATGGGGATACCAAGTCATCTTGTCTGCCTCCTGAGGAATCTGTATAACGACCAAGTAGCAACGGTAAGAACAGAGCACGGAACAACGGACTGGTTTAAGATTGGGAAAGGAGTACGGCAGGGTTGTATACTCTCACCCTACCTATTCAACTTGTATGCAGAACACATCATGCGACGTGCTGAGCTTGATGAATCCAAGGCTGGAGTTAAAATTGCTGGAAGAAACATTAACAATCTCAGATATGCAGATGATACCACTTTGATGGCTGAAAGTGAGGAGAAGCTGAGGAGCCTTATGATGAAGGTGAAAGAAGAAAGTGCAAAAGCTGGGTTGCAGTTAAACCTGAAAAAAACCAAGATTATGGCAACCAGCTTGATTGATAACTGGCAAATAGAGGAAGAAAACATGGAGGCAGTGACAGACTTTGTATTTCTAGGCACAAAGATAACTGCAGATGCTGACTGCAGCCAGGAAATCAGAAGACGTCTACTTCTTGGGAGGAGAGCAATGACAAATTTCGATAAAATAGTTAAGAGCAGAGACATCACACTGACAACAAAGGTCTGCATAGTTAAAGCAATGGTATTCCCTGTAGTAACCTATGGCTGTGAGAGCTGGACCTTAAGGAAGGCTGAGCGAAGGAAGATAGATGCTTTTGAACTGTGGTGTTGGAGGAAAATTCTGAGAGTGCCTTGGACTGTAAGAAGATCAAACCAGTCCATACTCCAGGAAATAAAGCCAGACTGCTCACTTGAGGGAATGATATTAAAGGCAAAACTGAAGAACTTTGGCCACATAATGAGAAGACAGGATACCTTGGAGAAGATGCTGATGCTAGGGAAAGTGGAAGCCAAAAGGAAGAGACCAAGGGGAAAATGAATGGATGATATTCTGGAGGTGACAGACTCGACCTTGGGGAGCTGGGGGTGGCGATGGCTGACAGGAAGCTCTGACATGGGCTGGTCCATGAAGTCACGAAGAGTCGGAAGCGACTGAACGAATAAACAACAAAATCTGAGAGACTGGCAATAAGAGGTGTACACGTGGCATAGAAGTGTCTATTGTAGGGTGAGCATACGTCCCGTTTTGAACGGGACAGTCCCGTTATTTTAGCATTTTTCAACCGTCCCGTCGTTTTGATAAAAATCTCAATTTTGTCCCTTTTTTAAACCCGGTGGGAAGGAGGACAGGAAGACAGGAAGGAGGACTGGAGCCGGACTTGCCATTGGAGGCAGCCCGGAAGAGGCCCTATCAGCGCGGCAACTGGAAGCCCAGTTGCCACGTGCGATCCCAGCAGCAGAGGCAGCACCACAGTCCAGGTTCCTGCCTCCTTACCTGATCAGGTACGGGAAGGTTGTGGAAAGAGGGTGCGTGTGTGTGTGTGCGCATGCATGCGCGCAGATTACTTGCTCAGCGTAATCGCGCGCGCGCGCGCGCGCACACACACACACACACACACACACACACACACACACACACACACACTAGGCCAGGGCTTTCCAAACAAAAACACGGAAGTGCCGGTGGCGGTGCTTCCGGGTTGCCACTGCTGCCACTGCCCCTTCAAAAGGGCAGGCTCCGGGGACCCCGAAAATGTCCTCGGTTCTGGCAGGGAGGCAAAAGCCTCCTCCCCGCACGCACACGCTGCCCTGGAGCTGGGGTGGAAATTCTCCCTGCAGAACAGCTGAGCGCCGCTTGGCAACATGCGCGCGCAGCCTCCCTGCCTAAACTGAGGGCATTTTTGGGGTCCCCGGAGCCTGCCCTTTCGAAGGGGCAGCACTGCTGCTGCTGCTGCCCCTTCGAAAGGGCAGGCTCCGGGGACCCCGAAAATGCCCTCGGTTCTGGCAGGGAGGCAAAAGCCTCCCTTCCCCACATGCACATGCTGCTGTGGAGCCGGGGTGGAAATTCTCCCCGCAGAACAGCTGAGCGCCGCTTGGCAACATGCGCGTGCACGCAGCCTCCCTGCCTAAACTGAGGGCATTTTCGGGGTCCCCGGAGCCTGCCCTTTCGAAGGCGGGGTTTGCAGGCGGGAGCCAATCGTGTGGGGCGGGGGCGGGGTTTGCAGGCGGGAGCCAATTGAATGGACTGGGGGGCGGGGTTTGGAGGCCGGCATGGTGGCATAAGACCCTGTCCCATTTTGCCATCCCCAAAGTCCCGTTTTCGTCTGAAGGAAATATGGTCAGCCTAGTCTATTGGCTTTAACTACATATTCTTTTATACAGTATTTATAACTTCATCAATGCAAATATATGCCCAATACATGCTCTCCTCCAATAAAAAACTGTAGTGCTGTCCCTGACATATTTCAATTGTTGAAGAAGCAGGAATCCTATTTATTGATACTTCTAAAAAAAGTTTTATCAGCTTTTCAAGTTTACAGATACAGCTTTAATTTTTGTTTTGAGCCAAGAAGAGCTCCACCAATGTATGGACAAGAGAGAGAACACCTTGTTATCCCACCATGTACTGATTTAGTCTTCTGAATCAGCCATTGTATTTCTGTGGGAACAAGACAGAAGAATGGATTGAATAGTAACTCCCATTAACTATTCTTCTAAAGCAGCCTTTCTCTACCTTTTGACCCTGGAGGTACCCTTGAAATATTTTTCAGGTCTCAGGGAACCCCTGCACATTCAGGCTCAAATATAGGCCAGAAGTTAGAAAATTATATTCTTTTCATGGGTAGGCCTGTATATATGCATTAATAGTGTTCTTAAACTAAAAAATAAAGAATGAAACTTCTTTAATGTGAAGTTGCCTGAATTTGAAATAATTTTTTAAATAAATCGTGATCTCCCAGGGAACCCCTGGTGACCTCTCACGGAACCCTAGGGATCTACAGAACCCTGGTTGAGAACCTTGTTCTAAAGTATTATAGTAGAGCATATCTTTCCAAAGTGTGTGTCGTGACACACTACTGTGTCACCTGCGGTGTCCTGGTGTGTCGTGCAAAAACCCAGAAGCACTGATGGGGGATCCAAAAGTAGCGGCACCCCCACCAATCAGCGCTGCTGCCGCCGCCATTGGTGTGTCTCGCCAATGTGAAAAGTTTGGAAAGCTCTGTATTAGAGAGTCATACCTATGAGAATAACTCAGAGAAGCTGATATGATTGCATTGAAGACATATGGACAGTACAATACAGCACCATCTATTCACAAAGGTAAGGGATCAGCAGACTTGCAAATCTCCAAGTGTTTCAGAACAACAACAGATTTTTTTTGGGAGGTGGTGGAGGGAATTAATAAGCAGGCCCATTCTATTCATGATGTAGAATCAATCCTCTGTTTTGTATACCTGGCGGGGAAGGGCAATGGATTAGGATCATGCCTCCACTCACTGGACTCCCAACCTACCATTCCACTGTAAGTGGCAGGTTCTATCAGCTTATCCTTGCCAATAAGGTCTAACTGCCCTAAATAGGCATGAAACCTGCATGAAAGAATGGACTGAAGCATTCAAGGAAAGGGCAGAGATTTTGGCTGGAATCCTGAACCAAGCACATCTTGTTTCACATCTCACTTCTAGTGAAATGGGCCGGGCTTTGTATACTACAGGTAGTCCTTGCTAAATGACCATTCGTTTAGTGATGGTTCGGACTTACGACAGCACTAAAAACCCGACTTAAAGCCGGTTCTCGCACTTATGAACGCCACAGCATCCCCACGGTCACATGATTGTGATTCGGGCAGTTGGAAACCGGTTCCCATTTACGACCGTCACAGTGTCCCACAGTCATGTGATCACCATTTTCAACCTTTCCAGACAGCTTCTGATAAGCAAAATCAATGGGGAACTGCATGATTCGCTTAACGGCCACATGGTTTGCTTAAAGACCGCCACAAAAATGGTCATAAAATCGGGTTGGATTCACTTAACAACTGCATAGAAATTCCGGTCCCAATTGTGGTTGTTAAGCGAGGACTACCTGTAGTTGAATGGGAGACTCCATGAAATCATATGGATGGAAGGCAGTACAAGGCAGACTGTTGCAAAAAAGTGAATGTAGAGCATAGCAAGATAAGAGCCTTTAACAATGGAGTGTGTTTGGCTTAGCAAACAATCCTGAGGCATGAAACACCCCAAGGCAGTGAAATGTTAGGAAGAGACATCTCATGAAGTAAACTGCAGCGGTCAGTTTTGTAGAAGCTACCCCCTTTTCATGGCCAAATGTGAACATATGTTAGATCTCGTCTCTCCAGTAAGACTTCACTGAGAAAAATGAACATATTGAAATATATGATTAATGCTGTGTACAGCCAAGAGTCATATATATCACTCCTCCTCTTTTTAATAGCCATGTGGTTCAGAACACTCATATTTCTATTTTATCCATTCCTTGCTAATAGCTAACTAGCTGTACATTTTTGAAGAAATATGGCAGATCGATGCTTGCTTTTTGCTATTGGCATTAATTCAGTTTATTTTAAATCCCAGAAATACAAATCCCTTCCCTGTACTTTTCTTGATTTGGGAAGAGGACAGACAACCTTTATTGACTTTTAGGTAAATAGTAATGAATCAAACTGCCCCTTGTCCTCAAATAATAAGTGGTGGTAGCTGCACATTTCTCCAGACCAGATTTTCTCAACCTTTTGGCCCTGGAGGAACCCTTGAAATATTTTTCAGGCACTGGGGAACCCCTGCACATTCAGGCTCAAATATAGGCCAGAATTTACAAAATTATTACATTTGTTTCATGTGTAGGCCTGTATATATGCATTAACCGTGTTCTTAAACTAAAAATAAAGAATGAAACTTACCTCTTTAATGTGAAGTTGCCTGAATTTGAAATAATTTTTTAAATAAATTGTGATCTCCCAGTAAAGCCCTAGTGACCTCTCACGGAACCCTAGGGTGCCATGGAACCCTGGTTGAGAAACCCTGCTCCAGACTGTAGGGAGATGGGTTGAATTGCTACCCTTTTCCCATTTCTGTCTCATTTCAACTTTGAAATGGCTAAAGCAAGCCAACCCAAGTCATAACCTGCTGAAAACATATTCAACATTGCATCTAACAAACATTGTGTTTTTCAGAAAGAGATTTGTAGTAGATTATACTTTTTGGTTTCGGTGTCATGTGTGGTTAAAATTTTCTCCTTAACATCTTGTATGGTACAAGTTGCTAAGGCATATTTTCAGACACTTTTCTATATTCTTGCTGATTGAAAACATAAACATTAAGTGTTGGCTACTTAGCCTTGACTTTTTGTGGACTCTGACCATACAACTACTAAGCAATATAAAAAGGTAAAGGTTCCCCCCACACATTTGTGCAGTCGTGTCCGACTCTAGGGGCCGGTGCTCATCTCCGTTTGGTAGCCAAAGAGCCAGCGTTGTCCGAAGACGCTTCCACGGTCATGTGGCCACATGATGCGTGTGGAACGCTGTTACCTTCCCACCGAAGCAGTACCTATTTATCTAGTTGCATTTGCATGCTTTCAAATTGCTAGGTGTGCAAGAGCTGGGGCTAGTGCGGGAGCTCACTCCGTCACGCGGGGCTAGGGTCTTGAACCTCCGAACTTGCAACCTTCCGATCGACAAGCCTGGCGTCTTACCCGCTGAGCCACCACGAAATCATGACCACTTGCCAAGGCTCCAATGGACTTGGTGTAGCTGGTGAGCTAGGCGTTTTCTTGGTGTCTTGAATTTAAGAGGATTTAATTGCTCGGTCTTAATCATATTTTAAAACTTTGAAATTACCTGTACGTTTTCACAGTCTTTGCCCTACATTGTGTTTACAGAAATAACATTCCCAAAAGCTTCCCTAGCCCTTCTTTCATGGTGCAAATGTATTCATTAGGTATGCTTTTCCGAACGGGAATTCCAGGAAAAAAAATGCAACTGGGAAGATAACCCTGGATGAACTCCAGTTTTTGTTTTAATTCTGAGCATGTTGTTCTGATTGGGACCCCATTACTGAAGGGAAAAGGTCAGACTGCTTCTCAAAGGAGGAGAGCAATGTACCTAATCACATTCCTAGGGTAATTCTTAATGACATTATGGTTGGAAGAATTTCTTCAGCCAAGAATCAAATGCAGAAGATTGACAGGTTTAGGCTATTGAGACTGAATTAATATGCCCTGGAATTATTACCAGGTACAGATATGCATTTTATCAAATTATAGAGTTTTTGAACACCAGAACTTTTCATCTAATAATCATATTTTCTTTCCCCCACCCTGAAATTGCAAAAGCCCCAAATTGGTTTGGCCCTATTGTTCTCATTTTGTGCCAAGTATTGAATCACAATGAAGTTGGAGAAAGATTAGATTCTTGGATTGAACCGTGCTGTTCCAGAGGATTGCTGAAACGAGGTTGCCTCCCTAAACCTTCTGCAGATTCCTCTACTGTAAATTCAATATCCATAATATTCAACATTTCTGCATATGTAAATTGTTATGTCATTGGTATTGGATATTAGTCTGTAACCAGTTTTTCTGTCTTTATATGAATTCATTCATTCATTCGATTTATATAGCTGCCCATCTCACTTTTACATGACTCTAAGTGGCTTATAATAAAATAAATAAAATGCACAATATAAAACAAACAAAAATAAAACACATAGAATCCAAGCATTGTCCAACCAATCATCCACACAGCCAGGAGATCGGCTGTATCCCAAGCCCAGAGCCCAGGCTTGGGGACAAAAACAAGTTTTCAAGGCCTAACGAAAGGCCAACAGGGATGGGGCCAGTCTAATCTCAGGGGGGGATGATGTTCCAAAGGGCAGTGCCATGGCAGAAATGCTCTCCTTCTGGGCCCCACCAGCTGAAACTCCTTAGCCCAGGGGTCCCCAACCTGTGGCCCACGGCCCACTAGTGGGCCGTGGCCTGTTAGGAACTAGGCTGCGGGGCTCCCACCCACAAACCCCGCCCCCGGTGCTTGTGATTGGCTCCCGCCTGCAAACCCTGCCCCCCAGTGCACACGATTGGCTTCCGCCTGCAAACTCTGCCCCCCGGTCTGTGGAAATCCTGGAAACCCTGCCCCCTGGTCCACAGAAAAATAGTCTTTTGAAACCAGTCCCTGGTGCCAAAAAGGTTGGGGACCCCTGCCTTAGCCAATGGTACCCAGAGCATGCCCCTTCTGCTGGATTGGGTAGGATGTGTAGAGACAATTGGGGAGAGATGGTCCTGTAAGTAGCCCAGTCCCAAGCCATGAGGGGCTTTAAAGGTGACAACCAGGACCTTGAATTGCACCCAGAAGCACACCGGAAGCCAATGCAGCTTGCAGAGCAGTGGTGTCACATGCGCCAAGTAACCAGCACCAGTAACTGTCTGCACTGTGACATTCTGCAGCAGTTGAAGCTTCCAAATACTCTTCAAAGGCAGTCCCATGTAAAGCGCATTGCAGTAGTCCAGTTTGGAGGTCACAAGGGCATAAGTGACCGTGAGTAGGGCCCCCTGGTCCAGGAAAATGTGCAACTGACGCCCAACCTGAAGTTGTGTAAAGGCCCTCCTAGCCATGGCTGCCCCTTGCTCTTTCAGCAGCAGCCGTGAGTCCAGGTGGATCCCCAGATTGCACACTGGGTCTGTCTGGGGCAGCACCACCCCAACCAGAACCAAAGATGGAAGTCCCTGGAACCAGGAGGTCCAAAAACCCAGAGCTGCTCAGTCTTGCTTGGGTTGAGCTGAAGCCTGTTGCACCCCATCCAGGCCCCCACAGCCTTCAGGCCCTGTGGCAGAACCTCTACAGCATCACTCAGGTGGCCTGGATGGAGATATAATGCTGGGTGACATCATCCAGCAGCTTCATGTAGATGCTAAACAAGAGGGGAGAGAGTACCCATTGCTGCGGCACCCCGCAAAGGAGAGGCCACTGGCTGCATCTCTCCCCCCCCCAACTCTGACTGAAACTGACCGCAGAAGAAGGAAGAGAACCAGCACAACACTGTGCTACCCACCCACAACTCCCATAGCTGGTCCAGAAGGATACCATGATTGATGGTATTGAAAGGTCAAGAAGAGGTCAAGAAGAACAAGGATAAATTTATTTGTATTCCTCAACTGAAGTGCAAACAATCTTATCTGACCATATCAATATTGTTAGAATCCATTTTAGAGGAGTTCTCTCTTTAAAGGCAGTCTACAAAAGTGATTTACAACATGTACTTCATAAACCCAGATAATAAGAAATTATCATTTCAGAATAATTAGTTAAAATCATTGATAAATGGATGTATTTTAAAGTCCAGACTAAATGAAACCAAATCCAGACCAGAATAGCTTGTTTTGAGATTATAGTAGGGGAGCTCAGTTATGGTATGCCCTTGATTGAAGAATGGTACTCTCCTTCTCTCTTGATGGTCATCCTCTTCCACTGAGCAGCTGTGAGAGGGACACCATTCAAAGAAATGATGAAAGAGGAATGGGACCCCCTACCTAGCCAGCCAGATCAGCCAAATCAATCCTGAGAACCAATGGGATGTGAGAATAACCTTGGGAGACAGGAGGAAGAGCTGCAGCCAGAACAACTGTCAGATAAGAGATATCTCAGCCCACAGAAGGAATGGAAGTGGAGAAAGCATCTCAGAAGGGACCCTCCCTAGTTCTCTGGAATGTAAAGGCAAGGGAGGGGGGAAGTGCTTTCAGACTTGCAAGATTCTGTTACTGTAACCTTACAATAAAGGTAGTATTAGTATTCATGGTTTTGGTTTCCTGTCTGGACTACCTCGAAGGGCTGACAATTTCCTTTCCTTTCTTTAAGAAAACAGTGTCAGCCCTTCCAGGTAAACCAGACAGGAAACATGACTAGATGAACTAATTCTACTTTATTGTAAGGCTACATTAACAAAATCTTGCAAGTACAAAAGTACAAATCTCCCGCCCTCCCTACTTATCGCTTGAGTGGTCAGGGCGGGTCTTTCCTAAGTTTCTTCTTTAGACCGTTACCCTCTCATGGACTTCCTTTCCTTTCATCTGTTTGCTCCCTGGGCAGCATCTCTTCCCTCTGTTTTCCAAGGTCACCCTCACATTCCATCAGAATAGTTACCACATTTATCCTCCTCCTTTCATCTGGCATTTCACCTATTCTTCCAGGTTTCTCAAGGGTTTGGCCAGACCATTAGCAAGTTTCTTAATTATCCTAAGATGTAATTTATTTAATAAAGGTAGTGTTAGTACTCATGGTATTGGTTTTCTGTCTGGACTACCCTGAAGGGCTCATGTGGTTTGGCAGATCTTATGGACTGTCTTATATCCAAATTAGAATAGGTTCAGAGTTCTGTAAAAACAAACTGGAACCAATGTAGTTGTGTAAACCTCTCTGATAGAGAATGTGGGCCATTACTAGAAAGTCCCTGCCTAGGTACTGCTAATTTAATAACCTAGTAACCATAAAACATAAAAACAAAAACATTCACATGCATTGGATAAAAATTTCCATTTAAACCACAATGTGAAAGTGCTGGCTGGGGAAGCTGGCTGGGGAATTCTGGGACTTGAAGTCCACATGTCTTAAAGTTGCCAAGGTTGAGAAACACTGACCTAGAGCTTCAATTCTTTGCCTTTCTGTGGAGTGTAACCTAATGGAAATAATTTCTGCAAGAGAGCAGAAAATTGGCTTTTAAGTAACTCAGTTTTAAAAGAATCTCTTACAAACTAGGACTTTTTCCTGTTTTAAATAAAACTTTAAATAAAAAAGTCTTTTGCTCAGTTAATGGACATATGAATAAGTGAAGTACTTTGGAAATAAAACCAGAAAGAGTCTTGTGGCATCTGAGAAGCTAAGCAGGGCATTGTAGTATGAGCTGTTGTTAACTAGAGTTGATACCTCTGGAAATATTTCTAAAGAAAAATGATACTTTAAATGCCACGTTTTGGCAAAAGGAAGCTGAGAAAACTTTTTAGAAATATCAATTTAAAAAATCTGCTCTTCTCCTTAATTGGAAACATGCTTTTCATTTATCCACAGTATGTCAGCTAGTGAATCCAACTGATTAGTCAATTAAACCCAGCAGCCCTACCTAATGGGCGATTCCCAACGACAGACTCTGTCTTTCAAAGAAGGGTTCTTGCAAGCGCTCTGAAGGGCCGATTTCCAAATCAAACTATTCAAGGCACTGTGGGTGAAAGCTTGAGTGACGTTTGCATCCCCATTCCAAATAGGAACTCTCCCTGAAGGAATGAATAATAAACATGGCCCACCTGTTAGCTAGGCCTGGCATGGGGTCATGCTCCATTTTGTCATAATCCAAAACAGCTGAGCGATAGCGCTGTGCTGACTCCAAGAGCCGATCCCCAACGAGGAAAGCACATGTTCCCTAATGCTCTTGCTTACATTAGGCTGTAACTGTGAAGAGTTATATTTGGATGATCTTCCGAGGCATTGCTCGAAGTGGCATTTTGCCTCCTTTGCAGTCATGTTTTACATCTTGCAGCCGACTGAGGGCTTTTTGTTTGTTTACCAAATGCCTTTGCAAAAGTGCTAAAACCTCAAGAGCTTGCCAGAAATGCTGTCAAGCCAGCATTCCAGCTCCACCCCTGAAACGGTCCTCCTAGTTTCACAGAGACATGGAGCAGGGATTACAGTTTACAGCTTTCAATATGCCCTCCTCCCCCTTCCCCCCTTCCCATCTTCCCCCCTTCCCTCCTTCCTCCCTTCCCCTTTTTCCTCCAGCTCCTCCTCCTGCTCCTGCTCCTCCTCCCCCCCTTCCTTCTTTCTCCCTCCCCCTCCTCCCCTCCCCCTCCTCCCTGTTGTCCTCCATCATTCAGCCTCCCATGACTATTCTCTCTCTAGAAACTAGTGTTTGATCACATTTGAAGCAGAGATACAACGTCATGGCTCCCTCACACTGAGGATTGCCTGTTGCAGCTTTGTATGAATATGGATGCACTGAAAGTCAGTGGCCTCAATAACGACCCATGCAGACATAAGGGGTGGTTGTGGTAACTTTTCCATGAACAAACATTCCTAATTCCTTTTTCTTACTGATAGCTCTTACCAGGATATACAATTAAAAAACTCAAGAAAATCCATATAAAGTGTATTTTTAAACAAGTATAAAACACCCAATGTTTTTTTTTAATCAAAGCCTAAAATCAAGCATTGCATGGACATGGAAAAATATCACAATAAATACTTAAGTGGCCTCAAAACATAACCTAGCAGAAGAAATATAACACGACAAAAAGGGATGAGGGAATGAAAAGAGGGCTGGCTCCAACCCTGTTGGTCTTCTGGAAGCCCTTAAAACATGGTTTTGTCAACTGGCCTTGAGACCCATGATAGAGTGTAGCCTGCTAGATGCTTATATCATTGTTAATTGGAGTACAGCTCTTGTATGTTTCTTCACCATTTTGTTTTTATCTTTTTATTTATTTATTTATTTATCAAATTTCGTCACCGCCCATCTCCCCCAAAAGAGGGACTCTGGGCGGTTTACAATAAAGCTAAAAAGATTAAAATACAATAAAAACAAGATGTATTACATCACATAGAAATACAAGTATAAAATATAAAATAGCATCCAAGATGGCAATTAAAAGTTCTGATTCAGAGTCATAAATACATGGGGACCACTTTAAGGCACTAGCCACCCCCAGGATTGACTACCCCCCTTCTCGCCCCAAGCGAGATGGCAGAGCCAGGTCTTTAACTTCTTCTGGAAGGCCAGGAGAGAGGGAGCTTGCCTCACCTCTGGGGGAAGAGTGTTCCAAAGGGTGGGGGCCATGGTAGAGAAGGCCCGCTTCCTGGACACCACCAATCAACATTCTCTCATGGACGGGGTCCGTAACATGCCCTCTCTGCATGACCGGGTGGGACAGGTCGATGTAATGGGAATGAGATGGTCCCTCAGGTAACCTGGACCTATGCCATGTAGGGCTTTAAAGGTGATAACCAACACCTTGAATTGGACCCGGAAGCAAACTGGCACCCAATGCAGCTCTCGCAGCAAAGGTGTTATGTGCGCCGTCCTTCGGGTGCCCAAGACTGCCTGCGCGACCGCATTCTAAACCAGCTGTAGCTTCCGGATACTCTTCAAGGGTAGCCCCATGTAGAGCACATTGCAGTAGTCTGTACAAGAGATGACTAGGGCACAAGTGACTGACCAGAGGGTCTCTAGATCCAGGAAAGGTCATAAGTGGCACACAACACGAAGTTGAGCAAAGGTCAACTTTTAAATTTATTTTGGTTATATTTTAATGTTTTTTTTATGTACTTGGGTTGTTTTAT
>JALMGJ010000231.1:0-26327 GCA_023362775.1 Charina bottae
TTCATTGGCAGTCACATTCTGGGTGTAATTCAAGGTGCTGGTTATTATCTAGATGGCTTAGGGCCTGTCTATCTTCAAGTCTGCTGTCAGCCATATAAGTAGACCAGGCTAAGAAATCAGTGGCATATAGGTCTGGATTACTTTTATTGTAACAGCTATAGGAACAGAATCTTGCACGTCTGAATGTGCTTACCCCCCCCCACTTTATCTTAGTGTAAACTAGGGAGGAGCCTGACTGAGATGTTTACTCAAACTAATTTCTTGGAGTGGGCTCAAGCCCCACTTATCAGATCATTGTCCTGGTAGTGGCTCTTCCTCCTGTCATTCACAGCCATCCCCTATGCCTCCACATCTGCCTACTCTGAAATGTAACTGACCATCCAACGAGGTCAGTGAAAGAAGGGTTTTGTGAATGTCCCACAAATTGGTTTTTATCTACAGGGACCCCACCATCAGGCCTTCTCATTGTTGTGGGTCCCTTAAGTAGGAGAGAATGCCCTCACACATCTGGACCACTTCTTTCCAGCTGAGCTTTAAAGGTAAAGGTTTTCCCCTCACAGTCATATCCAACCCTAGGGGCCAGTGTTCATCTCCATTTGTTAGCCGAAGAGCCAGCACTGTCCGAAGATGCTTCCACGGTCATGTGGCTGAATGACGTGCGCAGAACACTGTTACCTTCCCACCAAAGTGGTACCTATTTATCTACTTGCATTTGCATGCTTTCAAATTACTAGGTTGGCAAGAGTTGAAGCGAGTGCGAGAGCTCACTGTTATTGTTTTTAATAATTTTAGATCAGACTTATAGAAACATATTGAGAGATCAAAAAATAAACTGAGCATTGGCAGTAGAAAAAAGGTTACTATTAATTTAAAACAAAAGAACATGAAGTTAACCCATTGCTTCTCAGCTGAGAGCACATGGTCTATTTTACATACCAATAGTACATAGCTGCAGCTGAACACAAAAGGAAGATTTACAATATAAAGCCTTTACAAGAAAAACTTGGCATTACCTGAGTGGACAAATTTTAACATGTGACCACCGTGACACAGTTCACCAATTTACTTATTTGGAAAACAGAGCATCAAGGAACATTCTGATTGGTCAGGTATTTGTCCTTGACTTTCCCTCTTTTGCCCAAACACCTCTCCAATGGCCTGAGAAAGAATGCCCGCCATTTTCACACGGTTTCCATTCAGCACTATCTATCCCCCTTTCTGCCTCTCTGCTTGCTGTCTGCATATCATGGCAAGATGGGAGAAGTTTTGCTCCCATAATGACACAGACCTTTTAAATAAGAACCATACCTACAGATCATTATTAAAATGTCTACCTGATTGCAGTTCAGAGGATTACCTCCAGAAATGACTACTGTTAACTACATCACCACTACCACCACCACCCCAAACATTCAGGATGATATTTGGCATAAGCCAAATAGAAGAAGAATGTCCCAGAATGCAAAAACAGAAAAAAAGTGTATTAATGGATCAATGCATTTTACATATTGTGATTTATTATTATTCTCATCATTACAATCATCATCATCATCATCACCATCAACATTACTACTATTATAAAATATAGCACAGCCTATACAAGTGTGGCAACTAATAGGATAAATTTCATTCTAAGATTGGAAACTCAAATATAACCCTACCAACTACACTGTGAATCTCTCTCCATTCCTCTTAATTCTTTCTCCTTACTAGCTGCTCTCTTGTGTTCAGCTCAGGCCTTAGTAAAATAATGTAACATTTGGGGAAAAAGATACAGCCAAGTAGCCCAGCACTAGAGGCTAAGATGGAAAAGATCTCCACAGCTACCATATATTTCCCTTTGGTGCTCCAGTAGGATGGAACAAAAGACAGCCAAACACTGCAAAATATCAGCATGCTGAAGGTGATGAATCTGGCTTCATTGAAAGTGTCTGGCAACTTCCTGGCTAGGAAGGCCACCATAAAACTGATGATGGACAGAAGTCCCAGGTAGCACAAGACAAGATAAAACATGATGGCAGATCCCACATTGCATTTGACTATGATTCCTCTAGTTTCGGACTGCATGTCCAAATCTGGGAATGAAGGAAATATTCCTTGCCAGGTGGCACAAAGAACTACTTGAATGAGAGAGCAGGAAAGGACAATGAAGTTGGCCAATCTTTTCCCCACCCACTTCCTCATGTTGGACCCTGGATTTGTGGCCATGAAAGCCACAACCACCATGATGGTTTTGGCTAACACACAAGACACAGCCACAGCAAAAATGATACCAAAAGTTGATTGTTGGAGAAGGCAGGTTACTTCTCCAGGTTGTCCAAGGAAGAGCAGAGAACAAATGAAGCAGAGCAGAAGTGAAATAAGGAGAGTGTAGGTAAGATCCCGATTATTGGCTTTAACGATGGGAGTATCTCTGTGTTTAATAAAAGTTGCAAGCACGGAAGCTGTGACTACACTCAAAGAAACAGCTACTGAGGCTAAACTCATCCCTAAGGTTTCGTCATAGGAGAGGAAGGTTATTTCTTTCAAGAGGCATCTGTCTTTGTCCTTGCTTGGATATTGCTTTTCTGTGCATTTAAAACAGTCGTCCACATCTGAAAAAGAAAGAATTTCTACTTTAGTGATAGTTGATATCTGCAGACATTGGACCTCATAATTGTGTTCACATAGCAATATTTTAAATCCAGAAACCTTGAACAAGGTCCCTAGGAAGAACAGGAATATGATGAAGCTGAAGGCCATCGATTTCATGCAGTGAGGAGTTTAAACATAGTATCTGGGAAAATCTATCCATATGATCACTAGGATTTGAAAACAACTTGATGGCACATAATCAATCAATCAGTCTGGGAAGGCGATGATTCCTCCTCAGTGATTTCACAGGGATAGGAAACAAAACAAATGTGGATCAGTACAGAAGGAGTAACAAAGTAAAGATTAACAGTTTCCCACTGGTATTAACAATAGGAAATGATAGATTGGTCTCTCCTAGCCAATTGACCTCCCGGTTGGCAGAGAATACAAGAGCAAAATGGGAGACTCCGCACTCCACAAATATTCCATGCAAAGCCTGAAAGTGACAACACTTCAAACCATTCACCCAAGTAATTAAGGATATGACAAGATATACCATCCTAACATTTGCAGAAACTCACAGCAATAAACGTAAAATTGTCATGTTCCTTAAAACATTGGGGAGAAGATATTTAGGAGGGTGCACAGATCTTATCAGAGAATGTCATTAAAAATATGTGTGAATCTTTAAATTTATTGTGATATCTTGCAAGTTGCATGGCGGTATACATATATATGGAACCAATAAAAGATTCTTTTGGTGCTCCCTGGAAACTGAATGTATGAAAACTTGTTATGTATGCCCACCTGAGTGGCCCTACTTGTATAGTCTTCTGTATGGTTGGAGGGGGGTGATTTTAATTTGGAACTCGTATAGGTGGCTGGTTCATTCACCTTCTATCTCGGAAGGAACATTATTCTAGAATAAAAGGGCAAAGAAAGGATAATTCTCAGATGTCCATCCTCAACCAATATCATTCATTCATTCATTCATTCATTCATTCATTCATTCATTCATTCATTGTCATAAAGGAAGAGAAATGCATCTCCTCTGGAAAATTTTAAAAAGTGGACAGAGAACCATAGATTGGAAATATGTTTAAAAAAAAGAAAAGAAATGGAATTTAACAGCATTTTCACAATGATATGTGCTGCTCTATGAATTTAGAAAACTGCATTGGACAAACATCCAACCCAGAAATGCACAGGATTTGTATTTAGACTTTCAATAATTCCAGGCTGGAACAATAAGAGAAAACGAGAAGCCACAAAGTGTCAGGAGATACATACTACAGCAGTATTATGTCCTCTGTTCCTCTGAAGAAAAACATGGACATTTTTTCACTTGAAAAAATGATGGAAAATTAGGAGCCTCAGTCTGAAGAGATTACCTGCCATGCCGGGAAATCTTGCAGTGTTATACCCTTACCCGTTGTTCTGGTCTTGGGTTTATATAAGACCACGGCATGGGGTAGCACTGTCCCTTTCAGAACCAGTGCAGAACCTGGGGGTCCTCCTGGACTCACAACTCCTGTTCAAAGAGCATGTGGCAGTCATGGTCAGGAGGGCCTTCGTGCAACTTTGGGTTGTGCGCCAGCTACGTCCATTCCTGAATCGAGATGCCTTCCAGTCACTCATGCCCTTGTCATCTCCCATATAGACTATTGCAATGTGCTCTACATGGGGCTACCCTTGAAGAGTATCCGGAAGCTTCAGCTGGTCCAGAATGCAGCCATGCGGACAGTTATCAATGCCATAAAATCGGCACATGTGACACCACTGCTCCGCGAGCTGCATTAGATACCAGTTTGGTTCCAGGTCCAATTCAAGGTGATGGTTATCACCTTTAAAGCCTGACATGGCATGGGATCTGGTTACCTGAGGTACCGGCTCATCCCCATAACATCGACCTGCCCCACCCTGTCATGCAGAGAGGGCATACTATGGACCCCATTGGCAAAAGAATTCCATCTAGCAGGGTCCAGGAGGTGGGCCTTCTCTGCACTGATGCTCGCCCTTTGAAATATCTTGCCACCAGAGCTGAGGTGGGTTTCGTCACCCCAGGCCTTCCGGACGAATTTGAAGACCTGGTTCTGCCTCCTTGCCTGGGATGGGAATGGTAACAGTTCCTCCTGGGGGTGGCTGGCACCAAAGGGCCCTCCCTACTATTTGAGATTTTATCACCTCTTGGATTTTACACTTATTTATTCTATTTACATTACCCTGACTGTAATTTTTTGTTTATATGTTTTTAACTATTGATTTTATTGTAAAGCACCCAGAGTCCCCCATTTGGTTGAGATGGGCAGTGATATAAATTCAAATAATGTAATGTTCTTAACTTCAATGTCCCAATAAACACTTCTCCATGCAGAGCATTGCAAGATAGTAAAGTGTTATTAAGGTTACATGTAAGTCAAGACATAGGTTAAGACCTGAACGACAGTTCCCGCCGAAGAATTGAATTTTGACTTCTCCTCCCTTGGTGCCAGTCCCCTCGAAACAGGAGTCATTGTCCATCTCCTGTTCCCACTCCGCAACAGACACCTCCCAGATGATGCCGGTGTGCGACCTTGATGAAGTACAAACAGGGTTTAACGGTCTGGTGCGAACATTCTGGCGTGTTGATCGGAATGCACTCCCCCCTCCGCTTTGGCATGCTGTCTCAGGCTGACACATCTACCATGGACTGTCTCTCATTAATGTCAGGATTCAAACAGAGATCTTGACAAATAATAAAACAAACAAACAAACAAACAAACAAACAAACAAATGTGCCGCAGCATAGACTGCAATGTAAATACTGTAGCTGTGGCCACTCATGTCCATTTCATAGACATACCAAGGAAGGCTTTCTAATTGTTCTTCCCCAGAACATAGTTCACTCTGGTCTATTGTCTCCTGGGGATCATGATATAACCAACTGAAAGCTTGTTCCCAAAAGTTCTTGACAAAACCATCACTTTGTGCCTCAAAAGGTTTTAAGTTCTGAGCGTATGCCTGAAATCTAAGATGTTGGTTAGAATCAATTTGGAAAGAAATGGATCCATGGAGTAGGGAAGGAAATGGACTCCACCTCCTCATCAATAAGGTTATTAAAAAATCAATCTGGGCTGTTGTGATCCACACTTTTCCAGCAGTTGAGTTAATAAGATAGTCAGGATTTGCCAGGAACATTAAAGTGATAAAAAAACATCATAGTCACAGTTTCACCATAAAGGATTAATGTGTTGACTTTAATTTCTACCAATGGGAGATACAGTATGTCAGGTTTCAAAGGAGGAACAGTCAGAGTGAAGCCTGAGTTATGGTTATGTAAGTGAATATAGGGTAGGAGATGGCAGATTCAGCTGTGCAAGATTCTGTTAATGTATCCTTACAATCAAGTTAGAGCTAGTACTATTGGATGTGCTTTTTGTCTGGACTACCTCACAAAGCTGACATCAATCTTGCAAGCCTGAAACTACATTTCTCCCCTGTTGCCTTTACAGTCGAAGAAACTAGGGAGGGTCCCTTTGGAGATGCTTGCCATTCCCTGTTCCTTCTGCGGGCTCAGCTGCCTCTTATCCGACCATTACCCTAGCTGTAGCTCTTCCACCTGTCTCCTAAGATCATTCCCACATACCATTACAGTTACAATATGGATAACTCTTCTTAGACTAGATTTTAAACATCTTAATTTTTCTGAGTAGAGGTATTCATCCTTCATTGTTTTATTACTGGTTATTTTGTGTGTGTGTGTGTTGTTGTATTCCATGTAGAGTTCTATGGGATTGGAGTAGATGACAAATTTTTCAAATATATTTCAAACCCACAATCCTATCCTGGTCTTCCATGTACTCTACATATTGGAAGGAACTGTTCATCATCTCCCAGTGTTGTGTACTGTGGCTGCTGAAAAAATACAAAGACTGGTGTTGCTCTTTTATCCCGCACTGTATGTAAATAAAGAGACAGATGCCTCTTTAAATGAATCCCACAAACGCACACAGGCACAAATCTTGTGGTCCTGACACCATTCAACCAAACCTTCTCAAAGCATAGGAAGAAAAAGATGAATGTTTGGCTTACAGTTATTGTCTTTTCAGTAGCCATTAGAGATGATGCTTCTCCCTGGACTAATATAAGAATGCTACCTTTTAGGAAGTGACTATAAATGGAACTTAATAATCTCTTTCTCCAGGCATGTCATCAGAAATCAAGTTGGAGGAGACTGGAGGAGACATCAAAAGGTCTGGAGAGTCTCTTCGGCTCTCCTGCCAAGCCTCTGGATTCACCTTCAGTGACAACAGCATGAATTGGGTTCGACAGGCACCTGGGAAGGGGCTAGAATGGGTGGCCCATATTCAGTATGATGGAAGCTATTTAGTATATGCCAATGCAGTGAAAGGACGCTTCACCATCTCCAGGAACAACCCTTCAGGCATGCTGTATTTGCAGATGGACAATCTGAAAGCTGAAGACACTGGTTTGTATTACTGCACAAGGCACTTCAGAGGAAGTGACACAGTGATACAGCTCTATTCAAATACCAATGCTCCCATCATTCAAAAATGTTAGGTCTTTGCCGTTTTTTGAAAAGATACTGAGATAACAAAGGATGGTGCTTTTAATATATTAAGTAGGGTCAGATATGCACCACTCATTCTGCTAAAGAATTGAAATATCTTGGATCGCTTCTAGAGTTGTGAACAAATTGATTGATTGATTATGTGCTATCAAGTCACTGCTGATTCTCAGCAACCACATAGATAGGTTTTCTCCGTGACGATCTGTCCTTAACCTGGTCTTTCAGGTCTCTCAATGATGCACTCATCACCACTGTAACTGAGTCTATCCACCTTACTACTGGTCGTCCCCTTCTTGAATTTCCTTTCACCTTTCCCAGCATTAGAGCCTTCTCCAGAGAGCTATGCCTTTCCATAATGTGTCCAAAGTAGGACAATTTGTGCCTGCTCTGTGCTCTGGTTATGGGCAGAGAAATGAGGTTATGGTAAAAAATCACTAAATTTCTAAAAAGGTGAAACCATTCAACAGTGTTCTGGGATGCAACTCAACTTTATCAGCCTTTTCTTTTTCTCCTAAATGGTGAATGTTGAGGCTACATTCCCCCCCACCAAAAAAATAATAATAATGAAGTGGAACTATGTCAGACAAATAAATATGATTTTTAAAAATGTACACTTATTTCAAATTGAATTGAATTAATTAAATACAGTTAACGTGAGTCATCCCTATTAAATTTAATTATCTTTCTCTGTTAGCTGCAGGAATGATTGTATTTCGATAACTTTTGTAGAGAACCACATCAAAACTTTTGATGGACATACGTATGTGACTTCGGTTGTGTAATAGATAAAAAAGGCACATTTAAATCCCCAATGACTTATTTGAATAATGAATACTTCCTAAGAAATATTCTCAACATCACATTTTAGAACTTTATTCTTGGGTTAAAAGTAATCAGATGTCCAATCCACACATGATTAAAGATCTGGGGCCACATAATCGTCTTCTCGTTAATGATGAATACCTTTTCATCTGTAGCCTGTAATGGTATGTGGGAATGACCTTGGGAAAAAACTGCCCAGAGATTGGCAGTAGGCAGTGGCGAAATTTGATAAATAAATAAATAAAATAGCCAAAGACTGCCAGTTCCACTGTTGACCCTATTGTAGGATATTTGTTTTCAGAAATTGCCTGTAATCTAGGTATACCTGGTATCTGAGAAGATGTAGTAAAATAGGTTTGGCGTTCAGTAAGCTTCAGCTTTATTGTCTGTAGCTTGAATCATGTCAACTGGATTTCTATTTTCTCAGTGGAAACGTTTCGCTCCTTATCCAAGGAGCTTCTTCAGTCTGAGCAAAGTTGGTAAGGGAATCCTAAATATGTTTCTAGGTAGCTGTGTGACCTTACACCTGGGGTCATGGTTATATTGAGATGTTATTTTAAGTCCTTTTATTATCTAAAGGAGGATCGTTAAGATCACCATGCTGCTGTTGAGCTTGTGAAATGGTCTTAATCTTCCTAGGCACAGAAGACAGAGCCGGGAGAAAGATGGGAGAAAGATTGTGCCTGAGGCCCCCACCTCTATTCAAGGAAGGATTTTCCAAGTTGGCATAAATGGATTCCTTGACCCCTCTCTCAAACCACCTATCTTCTCTGTCTAAAATGTGAACATTAATGTCCTCAAATGAGTGTCCTTTTTCCTTTAAATGAAGATAAACTGCTGACTCTGGTCCTGTGGTGTTACTTCTCTTGTGTTGGGCCATCCTCCTGTACAAAAGTTGTTTGGTTTCTCCAATGTAGAGTTCAGAGCACTCCTCACTGCACTGGATTGCATAAACTACATTGCTTTTCTTGTGTTTTGGAGTTTGATCTTTGAGGTGTACAAGCCTCTGTCTCAGTGTGTTGGTGGGTTTGAAATATACAGGTATGTGGTGTTTGCCAAATATCCGTTTTATCTTTTCAGACACGCCAGCCATGTAGGGAATGACCAGGTTCTTTCGTTTACTCTGAGTCTCAGCCCTATCTGTCGCTGTTTTAGGTCTGGTAGATTTAGATTTGGTGAAGGCCCAATTTGGATATCCACAGGCCTTCAGGGCTGTTCTCAGGTGCTGATTTTCATTCTTTTTGGAATCCATGGAGGTGGGGATGGTTTCTGCTCTGTGTGACCATGTCCTGATGACTCCTAGTTTGTGCTGCAGTGGATGGTGGGAGTCAAACATCAGATATTGATCTGTGTGTGTGGGTTTCCTGTAGATCCCTATTTCTAGCTTGCCACCGGTCCCAATGAGGACTTCACAGTCTAGGAATGCCAGTCTGTTGTCCTTGGTGTCTTCTCTGGTGAAGCTAATGTTGGCATCTATAGTGTTTATATGGTCCGTGAAGGCCTGTACTTCCTGGGTCTTGATTTTGACCCAGGTGTCATCCACATACCTAAACCAGTGGGTGGGCACCGTTCCCTGGAATGTATTGAGTGCTTTCTTCTCCACTTCTTCCATGTATAAATTGGCCACAATGGGTGACAAGAAAGCAGTATTATTGTCCCTTAATTCTCCCTTAAATATGAGTATGTGTTAGTTAAATAGCTGTAGTATTATTTTTTCTTAATTTTTCTTTTCTTGATTGTATAATTTATTATTGAGAGCTCTTGCACTGAAGTCAAATTCCTTGTATGTTTAGTCATATTTGGCCAATAAAGTGTTTTATTCTATTCTATTTTAATCCAGACCACGACAGTGACAAACTACAATATTGCTGTACTGTTGTCAAGAAACTCTTGGTGCTTCGCAAGTACATATAAATTCAAAAACACCAACTTTGTGGTCACTAAGAATTGACATCAACTTGATGGCACTCAATCAATCAATCAGTCAATGAATCAATCAATGAATCAATCAACCAAATGTCAGTATTTTTTAACCACTATTTTAAATTGAGGACATGTTTGTGTTATCCAAACAGAGGACAGCAACTTAGAAAGGGATCCCTTTTCTCTGGCCTTGTAATTAAGTTCAGCCTCTTGAGTATTACTTTATAAAATAGTTTTAATCATAGTTATGTGCACAAACTAGTTCATAGTTTGACTGGGAGATGGTTTATCAATAGGTGTCTGATGCCCATTCTCTTGATGGAACAGAATTTCTTCTTGTGCTTACTCAAAGTTATTGTATTTTGCTCCCTTGGGAATATATTACCCATATGCCCAATGGAGCAGAAGATTCTTGTGGTCAGCTATTACATGTTTGCTATCAAAATTACTATTTGTGATTCAAACATTGAAGAGGCAGTTATCTCCCTGGAATTGACCAAGTCACTGTAATTTCATCCAGCCAACTCTTCACAAGTCTCCCAGTAGAGAATAAGAAATATGTGTGAACACGTCTGTTATGCCTGTGCATAACAGCAACCGTGGGAGGAGGAGCAAGCAGCAGGTAGGGTTCACAGGATTTGATCTATAACATTTCATCAACCCTTTCCACCTATTAATACCCATCTGAAATGGGAATGCCTGCACTCTCAGCTGGTATTCACACAATTGCATTGTTTTCTCTTTTTGTTGGACAAAATCAGGTACCACTGGAGGTTGGCAGTAGAAATCAACGAGACTGCACAGATGCAGAAAGCCCAGTCTTCCTATCAGATGGTGAAACAGTCAGTACTCTTCAGCCTTGTCCTTATCATGGTGGGAGAAATAATTGCTCTGAAATGTGACATGAGTGATCTTTTCCCTGTTCCACATGAGTGGTACCAGCCAGGTGACCTCCTCGTTGGTGGGGTGATTTCTCAGATCATTTATGCCTTCAGTGAATGTTTATTTGATGAAGAGCCTTCTCAGTTCCAACTGGAATTTCCAGAGTAAGGGATCATTTTTTTCCTCTGCATCTGCTGACATTAGCCAGGTTGTCAAGCAGGATCCACTCAGCATGTTTGTGGGTGAGAAGCAAGATATGGAATGCTTAAAGCACTTAGAGATAGGCTTAGATTAACCAACACATGAGACCATCCTTAAGAAGCACTCTATTCATTTTGCAAAAAGTTTACTGTACAAGCGCAAACAAGTTCCCCCAAATAACAGAGAAGTTAAAGCAATCTCCTCTGCTCTTGTATGATGTGCAAACAGGCTACACCTTCAGTGCTTCAAAAGAAAGCAAGACTAGATTAGAGATAGACTTTCTTTTTGCTGTATTTGACTGTTGTTGTGAGTGGAGATGAAGTTCCTCCCATTAATTTACTGTATAAAGTCTTCTACAAACCTTTTGTGTTACATTTTTCTACCGAAAGAGAACATTATAAACAATACCTACTTCTCTTCTCCCAGAATAACAATTGCTTTCTCTTCATTGCATTCCCTATGCTTCATCCTTTTTCGTTATTTTTTATACTAACCACCTTCACATTACAGAATATGTTTTGAAAGATGGAGAATTACAGAATAATTCTCCACCTTCACATTATAAGCTATGTTTTGGTAGCTACAAAAAATTCACATATTTCAGTCTCAATTCACATATTTCAGTCATTCATTTTGATGCCCTACATGGATTAATTACTGCAGAAATGTAAAGGTTGCAGACAAGTAGGAACACTTTTATAATTAGATTATAATTATTTTTTTATAATTATAAATTATAAATTTCAAAGTATGTATGGAAATATCTTTTAACTGTAAGTGCCTCTCTCAAATCTCATTTCCATTCTCATATGAAACTGGAATAAGAACAGAATGAGAAGAGATGGGGAAATTGATTTGTTTGATTAGAGAAAAGACAATAACTACATTTATTAGTGACTGGAAACCCATTATGGAATTTCTGCTGAAAAAAGAAGAAAATGAACTTGTGATTTATGAGTCTGATGACTAGAAAGGTTAGACACTGGAGACAAGGAAATTATGATGTAATTTTAGAGAGAGAGGGTAAAGTATGAATGCATTTATAACCACTGTTAAGATTCTGAAGCAGCTTCCTTACAATCCTTACAATCTTTACAACCTGTACAATTTTTTTCTTTTTTCATTTTTCATTTTCCTTTTTCCTATTTTCTTTCTTACCTATTAACTATTTCTATCTATTTATCTCCTTTCTAAAATTTGTATTGTTTTTATCTTGTTAGAATCACTTAAATAAAAATTATATGTATTTAAAACAAAATAAAAAACAAAACTGGAACAAGAACATTCAACCTGAAAATATGACTTCTGTGGTTTCTCTTCCTCTTTCTCTCTCTTCCTCTGTATGTTTGTTTAACAATAGCAGTGAATAAAAATGAGGAGAAGGCTTTTTAAAAGAGATAATAGCAGGATATTTATTATTTTTAATAAACAATTTGGATAAGAGCTCATATTGCTGATCTGTAAAGAATGATCCATCAAATGTTCTAAAACACAATCTACATAAGAAATTACTGGGGTTTTGACAAGAGATTCAGGAGAAGCACAGTTCTCTTTTGAAATAAAAAAATAATAATCTACCAAAATTCTACCCAATTCACGCAGCTTTCTTTCTAATCCAGGTATTGTAATTCATCATCAATAGTTTGGGAATAATTTAAGAAGAGATATATTAGATACTTATATTTATATATTTAGAAAAAGAGAAACAAATAAGAGAGTATCCTTGCAATCAAGAATGGGAATCAGTTATTGACTTTGAAAGTAAATTTGTGAATTATGAATTCATTTTTTCTCTGAGTTGATGAAAAATGTTGAAACTTTATTTGCAGCATGGTAACAAAATTCCACCAGCACGCCCTTGCCTTGGCCTTTGCGGTGAAGGAGATCAATGAGAATCCCCATATCTTGCCAAATGTTACCCTTGGGTTCCATATCTATGACAGCTACTATGATGCAAGGATGACTTATCGGACCACCCTGGACCTGCTCTTCAAATCAACTAGCTTTCTCCCCAACTACAAATGTGCCAGACAGAGGAACCTGATAGCCGTCATTGGAGGACTTGTTTCTGATACCTCTTTCTACATGGCAGACATCTTAGCTCTTTACAAGATTCCACAGGTAGGATTTTGCCTGCAATATGTGGAAATTATATATTGTTATTTCTTACATTAAACCATTGGTGATTCAAAAAGACAGAAGAATATGAGTTGACTAAAAATAAAAAAGTTGAAACTGCAGTACACTCAAAAAGCTTTATAACATTCCCAAAGAAATCACTGACTTTACATCTCTGAAAATGAACAAATAGTTTTATAATAATACCTGTCCAATAATTAAACATATGGAGATAAAAATCCTACCACAGTTTTTTTCCAATTATTACATTTGTACATTCTTTTTTTAGCTCACATATGGATCTTTGGTCCCTCAGAATATTCATTATAACCCAGTCCCTTCATTTTATACCATGGTCCCAAATGAAGCCCACCAATACTCTGGAATCGTTCAGTTGCTTCAACATTTTGGATGGACTTGGATAGGGCTCATGGCTCTTGATAATAACAATGGAGAGAAATTCTTGCAGGCCCTGGAATCATTGCTTGCCCAGAATGGAATCTGTACAGCTTACACAGAAAGAATCACATCTGGTTTTCGTTTGGATAACTTGGAAGCAATTTTTGATATAGCATCATATATCCGTGTTCCTTTAACTGATCATAAAGCCAATATATTTATTATTTATGGAGAATCAGTGACCATAGCAAGTCTGAGAGGCATTATATTTTTTCACGACCCAACAAATAAGGAAACAGACTCATTTAGAAAGGTGTGGGTGATGACAAGTGGGATTGATTTCATACTCCCAGGCCTTCAGAGAGGTTGGGATCTTGATTTATTCCAGGGAGCCATTGCCTTTACGGTTCACTCAAGAGAACTTCAGGGATTCAAAGCATTTCTTCAGATCGTAGAAACTTCCTGGGCACAAGAAGATGGTTTCCTTAAGGATTTTTGGGAGCAAGCATTTGACTGTCTTTTCCCAAATCCAGACATATCAGTAAAGAAGGATGAAAAAATGTGTAGTGGGGAAGAAAGGTTGGAAGATCTGCCTGGGCCCGTGTTTGAAATGCATACCATTGGGCATAGCTACAGTATCTATAATGGTGTTTATGCAGCAGTACATGCTTTGCAGGCCATGTTCTCATCTCAATCTTTCCAGAGATCCATCTTGAGCGGCAAATATACTGAACTTGTAGAACTTCAGCCTTGGCTGGTAATGGCATTTAAACAGGATTGTTTTTGTTTGAAAGAGCTGATTGAAGTTTTCCTGACCTTTGTCAGTAGCTGCAGATTTATGAATAGTTGTAATTGTTCCTTCCATAGGTACTTGATGAATCTTTATAATGTCATAGATTTGGAGTTTTAAAAATATTCTGCAAGGTGAAACAATGTGGTGATTTCTTACATAATGCTGTCTCTGAGATATGAAGCACAAGATAGAGAGAGAAATGAAGATCCTAGCGGCATAGCTATGGAACAATGTAGCAAACTGCACATTTGTTCTTAGCCAGAATAATATGAAGTAGGGCAATAAATGATATTACGATTTTCAACAATCATTCAATATTTGGTTCCAGTTACTTGAAGATGCAAAAAAGTCCTCTTCAAAAAACCGTTTAGTCAGTTTTGCGTGCTTTGAAACATTATGGGCAAGAGATGCAGGGGTGGACAGAGGAGAAACTGGCCTGAGGCTCATTTGAGTTCTATGGCGCTCAAGGTCATGATATTTCTTAATAGAACTTAATGATTGAATTAATGAGGTAGCATTATGTCACCATAACTGCAAGGAGAAATGAAATCTCTAATTCATTGTTACCATCCTTTACTTTCCACTTCCTAAATGGTATATTCTTTCTTTCTTTTGTGTTTCCACTAGCTCCACCCATATCTTCAAAGGGTTTCCTTCAACAATTCGGCTGGTGACACAGTGTCCTTCAATGAGCAAAAGGAAATGAGAGGTGGATTTGACATTGTGAACATGGTCAGTTTTCCAAACAGGTCCTTTGAGAGGGTGAAAATTGGATGGATAGATCCAGACACACCCCATGGAGAAGAATTCACAATTCGTGAGAATATGATTCTGTGGCACAGAGTCTTCAATCAGGTGTGGATCTCTGCATCCTTAGAGGACCCTCCTTTGTCTGTATGGTTCATTATATTTATTCCACTTCAGATAAAATCTGGGCTCACTGCTTCTACTTTCTCTCTCTCACCACTTCCAGATTTTGATCAGACCTTCTTTCATACATTACCCTGTAGAAGAACAAGTTAAGAAATCTAAACTAACAGTGAATCTGTTGTCATAATTTTAAAAACCGTTGAAGTAGTTCAGTTAGTAAAAGTTCCGAAAAGCTGTGGAAAAAGGATGAAGAGGCATATTTTGTTCTGTTCCTTTCTGATCTTTTCTCCCTACCTTACTAGGGAAACGTAGGACCAAGTCGTGCCTCCTGAAACTGCTTGCCCTTATGATAGTACTATATGATGTTTCCTACCAAAGCTTAAAAGAGATGTGCCAAAAGGCTGTCACTGAGTCAACCTCACCATGTTCCTGCTGCTGGTGAAATCCTGATCCCCCTGTACCCACCAGCCCTGTGGAGGATCTTCTCAAAAGAACATTTGGATTTTGACTAAAGTGAAAATGCAAACTAATGTACCATGCTTACCTTCTAGGTTCAAAGCCTAGACTGTAGAACCACTGTTTCCAGTATTGGGTGAAAAATTCAGGTTTCAAACTGCTGCAGCCTTTTTCTGAAAATGTTATGATTTCTGTAGAAAGACTTATTGTGTCTTTCTGAAATATTGGGGGGCAGTGTAGAGCCATATTGGGTACATTTTTCTCACCCCAGTTCCTTTCCTACTTATTCTCAGGTCCGTCCCCTTTCAGCATGCAATGAATGGTGCCATCCTGGAAATCGAAAGGAAAAGAAGGAAGGAGAGAAATTTTGTTGCTATGACTGTGTTCCCTGCCCAGAAGGGGAGATTTCAAATACGACAGGTACATGATCCACTACTGTAACAATCAATTGTTTCTCAGTCTTACAGCAATAACTTAAGCTGCTGCATCAGTTAGCCAACCAAAACTGTGAAATTGACATCTCTGACTATTTTACTAACCAGCTGTTAAGGTGGTGCATTCATTCTTAAAACAAAGAAAGAAAAAATAAATAACATTAATGCAGGAATAGTTCTTTTGGGCTAGTGGGTCAGGAGGCCTCAATTTTGTTGTATTTATATAATGTTACATATCTTTTGAATAATGATGACATCATGCAAATAATGTCATTTGCATGGCGAGATCATCATGGAAAGGAAACAAAGGGATGCAAATAATCTATGCAAATTGTCTCTGCAGCTGATATACTCTGCAGTTTAATGGACAATCAGTAATTACAGAGACCTCATCTACCCATCAACATATGTGTCTGTGTATCTGTGTGTATGTACATGTTCGTGCACAAACATATTTGTTAAAACCTATATTCAACTAACGTGCTTATATTAAGATCTTCTACCTAAAATCCTGACAGGTAACTGTATAATGTCATTCTTCATACAGTTATTTCAAGAGAAGTTACTAATAGAACACAAAGAAATACAAGATTGATTAATATGCAACACCTAAGGAGGGCATCCATTAAATATGCAGAATTCAGTTTGCCTCAAGCAACTCACATGCTTTTATTTCAGTTTTGGTATTTTCATCTTTAATGTAAGGAAACAACAATAACAACAAATACCCTGAACATCTTTTCAAAGATTACTTTTTTCGGAAGGAAGGAAGGAAGGAAGGAAGGAAGGAGAAAAGATAAACCTTAAAATGATATGATATAGTTGCCTCCACAGAAATCTGAATGGATAGCAAAATGAGGACCAGTGACCAGTCACATAATAATGCACAAGCCACCATTACATACCTGGAAGCGAACGGTGTAGGTTGCAGTATTTGTAACATCACACCATCACCCTTATGCCGTCAATTGACCCCTTTCTCCACTGCAGATATATCTGATGTTACATTGCCCACCAGAAATCTTTCAGCCTAGTTTAGCAATGAATAATTAATAATTCTTCAATTCATGATTGTATAAATGAACCTTGTTGCCCAAACTGAAATTCTCTTTCTTACCCCCCTGCCATGCTTGAGGAATCCATAATTCTTCATGTAAGAATTCATTCAAATGTTGGGGTATAAGATTCAAATCTATATTTCCTTCTTGAAACCATTCTGGTCTTGCAGCACCATATTCACACGTTCATGGTTATCAGACCAAAATGGGGCAATGATGGTTCAAGCTCAATGCAAAACTCATTGTATGATTGTTTGACTATGTCAGGTCTGCTGTGTTCATTGTTCATTTGCTCTAACTGCATGGACACAATCACTTTGGGGTGTTTGGCAACAGAAGGGAAGTGGTTTGCAAAGTTAACCATCAACAATCAACCCAACATAATTGTATTTTGTCAGATTGGCAGATTAGATTGTATTATGATTGATTGTTGATGGATAAATCTCCAGTCTAATCTGCCAATCTGAAATTTCCCAAGGGTCTCCCATCCAAGCACAAACCAAGTTGGACCCTACTAATGTAGCTGCCAAAGATCACCCAGATTTGTCTAGTTGCATCTATCTTTTGAGTGTTTATCCCAAAAGTTGTAATAACATGTTTTGTTATTACAACTACAGTATTTGCCTTGAAAGTTGGTAGGAATCTTCATTTTCACATAGAATAATGTCACGCCTTTACATCCACCTTTGCTCCAGATGCACATTCAGCCAGGTAGAAAACTGAATCATTTTGGAGGAAACATACATAACAACAAGGGAATTAAATGCAAACAGCCTCATTCCGATGTAGGTGATTGGTGATATAGCAGTCATTTTTGCAGAGAACATGCTGCTCTATTCACACATTCCAGTGTCATCTTTCTTTCCTGGCTTAAAACTCAATATCCCACCATGTTATGCAGCAACTATCAACTATTCCAGAACTAGCAGTTGCACGAGCAGTTCTGCTTACTGAAGAGATCAAGGCCTTGTGCAACTATCTCAGCACATGATGGAGTTCCAGCTTTTAAACTGATAAATGCACCAGTGGAAAAGGGAAGAGCTTAACATCAGTCTCTGCCAACTGAATGAGGGATAAAAAAAATCAAACTTCTCAGAGGAAAACCACCTATATAATGGCTGATCAATCCAGGACATTTAATAGTTTTATCCCCCTGGGGGTAACACTGCTGGGTCTCATTCCCAAATCTGCAGTGGCTGCAGTAATGCCAATGTTGTCTAATGTCTTCACTGAAGGAGGGGATCATTTGTCCCTATGAAACCCTCTGAGGACAACATGTATGGGAGGAAAAACAAGGCTGAGAATACCTCAAATACTCTGGAAAAAGTGCTCTGGACTTTTTTGTGAGCACAACAAAATTTGCTGCTGTTCATTTTTCAGCTTTTCATGAGAACCTGAAGATACAATGTGCTTGTTCTTTAAGAGTTGCACATCCTTAATGGATGGAGTCCTTAAAAAAGCAGCAAGTTTTTAATAAATGTTGTGCTTATGTGAAATCCAAAGCAATTTATGCATATTTGGTGCCTCTGAGTCAGTGTTGACTCCTGATGACTGCCTGGACAAGTCTATGCAGTCTTCTTGGCAAGATTTGAGAAGATGTTTGCCACTGTCTCCTTCCTATGGCTAAGAGGGAGAGACTGGCCCAAGTTCACCCAGCTGGATTTGCGCCTAAGGTGGGAATTGAACTCATGGTCTCCTGATTTCTAGTCTGGTGCCTTAATCACTGGGACAAAATGGGTCACGTAGATGTAGATGTAGATGTAGATGTAGATGTAGATGTAGATGTAGGTATAGGTGTAGGTGTAGGTGTAGGTGTAGGTGTAGGTGTAGGTGTAGGTGTAGGTGTAGATGTACATCTACATCATCTACATCTACATCTACATCTACATCTACATCTACATCTACATCTACATCTACATCTACATCTACATATAAATGATGGTTGATGTTACAACTCTGCTTGAGAGGCAGAGTGCCATATACAAATTGACACTGAAATTTCTTCCTTCCTTCCTTCCTTCCTTCCTTCCTTCCTTCCTTCCTTCCTTCCTTCCCTCCCTCCCTCCCTCCCTTCCTTCCTTCTCTCTTAAAGATATGGAAAACTGTTTCCAATGTCCAGAAGATCAATACCCTACCAAGAAAAAAGATGATTGCAACCGCAAAATTGTAATGTATCTCTCTTACAAAGAACCTCTAGGATTTACATTAGCCTCCAGTTCTTTTTCATTGTCTTTGACCACTGCTCTTGTATTAGGAATATTTTTTAAGCATAGAGATACACCTCTGGTCAAAGCCAACAACCAGGACCTCACCTACATTCTCCTTATCTCCCTCCTCTTCTGCTTCCTGTGTCCTCTCCTGTTCCTTGGCCAACCTAATGAAGTGACCTGCCTGCTCCGACAAACAACCTTTGGCATCATCTTCTCTGTGGCTGTTTCTTGTATCTTGGCCAAAACCCTCACTGTGGTTGTAGCTTTCATGGCAACAGGGCCAGGCTCCAAAGTGAAGAAGTGGGTGGGGAAAAGGATGGCAACCTCCATTGTTCTTTTCTGCTCTCTCATTCAAGTTGGCCTTTGTACCATCTGGCTTGCATCTTTCCCCCCATTCCTGCAGTTGGACATGCATTCTATGACTGAGGTCATCATCAAGGAATGTAACGAAGGCTCTCTGTTCATGTTCTCTTGTGTCCTGGGCTACATGGGCCTCCTGGCCCTTGCCAGCTTCTTTGTGGCCTTCTGTGCTCGCAGATTACCAGACAGCTTTAATGAAGCCAAATTTATTACCTTTAGCATGCTAGTATTCTGCAGTGTTTGGGTGCTGTTTGTTCCAACTTACCTGAGCTCAAGAGGAAAAGCCTTAGTGGCTGTGGAGATCTTCTCCATCTTAGCTTCCAGTGCTGGATTACTGGGATGTATCTTTTTACCTAAATGCCATATCATTATGTTGAGACCTGAGATGAATATCAAGGAGCAGATAACAAGAAGAAGGAAGTGAAGGATTAGATTTCTTTTCTTTCTGATACAATGTTCATTAGTATGAGTAATATTCTGGGATCAAAATGGGTTTCTCAGGTAATTGGTAAAAGGGTAAAAGGGTCCCTCCTTTTGTGGGAGATGGGCGATGATATAAATGTGATGAATGAATGAATGAATGAATGAATGAATGAATGAATGAATGAATAAATTTATATTTCTTTGTGGATTTGCTTTGCCAAAACACCAACGGAAGTCCTGTCTGTACATGCTCAGATTACCTGGGAAGATCTTTGAAACTTCCAGTGGCTATGGCTGCCTGAGATGGCTTTATAAATTGTCCCATCAAATGTTTTTCCCAGTGGCTTCTGGTGGGGACATGGCAGACTGAGCTCAGCGGGCAGAGCTGACAATGCAGCAAATTTTTTCTGGCTCAGGCATGTTTTACTCAAGCCCAGGTAAGTTCTCCTGAAAAAAGAGAACACATGGAATCATCTCTCCGGATGGCTGCTTGAAGACTGGCTTTCTACAGCGAGGCGAAGCTGGCTCTCTTAGTGCTGATCATTATTTTTGGGATTACTTTAAAAAAAATTATTTGTGAAGTTTTGGACTTCGTTTTCCTTCTAAATATAAAGGAGGATTAAGAGTAAATAATTGTCTTCCTGTTATTTCGCAGCTGGAATTTTTGAGGGGGGCAGTTGGGCTGTTTGATTTTTTCAAGAGAAAAGCTCTGTGCAAATTGTGGGGATATGTAAATGCTCTGGTTTATTTTGAAGTGGGATAAGGGTTAAAGAATGTTTATTTAGATTGCTTTAAGGGTTCTACTGATGTTATTTCCTTTTAAGGATTTGGATGGTTTTAAGGATTTAATTTAAGGCTAATGTTTTGAATTGTTTCTGTTTTTTGGGCTTATTAAGATTGAGATTATTAAAACTGTTGTACTATTAAGTATAATGGCAGACAATTTATGTGCTTTTTAGTTTGATTTTTATTATAGCAGACAGAAATGTATAGAATAGTAGTAGGAAGGGAATAATTAAATATGTGTTATCTTTTGGGGGGGACAGCTGTTTAGGAGGTCTATATGAACTTGTTTTCTTTATTTTAATATAACTAGGGAATAACTGTACTTAGTGATTTTTATAATATGCTAAAGTGGAATGATTTATAGAAATTTATTATTTTTTATTTATTTATTAAATTTCTCTGCCGTTGATCTCGTGTCCTTTGCCGCCCATCTCTGGGCACCTTACAATAATAAAAATGGAGAATCACTAAAATAATACATAAAAAACAAGTGTGATTACGAGATACAAAAATATAAATATAGAATAAAAATATGAAATATAAAATGGAAGATGGGAAGATCTTAACCGTGGCACCGTCACAGGGCCAGCCACCCCCATGAATAGCTGTCCCCCGTACCGTCCCAGGCCAGATGACATAGCCATGTTTTTACTTCCTTCCAAAAGGCCGGGAGGGTGGGGGCCCCGGGGGTAGCTTGTTCCAAAGGGCGGGTGCTATGGTAGAGAAGGCCCTCTTCCTGGACCCTTCCAATTGGCAATACCTCATGAGCAGGGTCCAAAGCATGCCCTCTCTGCCTGAGCAGGTGGTAGACGTCAATGTAACGGGGGTGAGACGGTACCTCAGGTAACCTGGACCCATGCCATGTAGGGCTTTAAAGGTTGTAACCAATACCTTGAATTGGACCCAGAAGCAAACTGGCACCCAATGCAGATCTCGCAGCAACGGTGTTATATGTGCCCTTCTAGGGGCTCCCAAAACTGCTCGTGTGGCCACATTCTGCACCAGCTGTAGCTTCCAGATACTCTTCAAGGGTAGCCTCATTTAGAGTGCGTTGCAGTAGTCTATGCGGGAGATGACCAGGGCATGAGTGAAATAATGTCGTTTTGATTTAATATAGAGTAAGAGATTGATTATGGAAATATCCTTGCTGTTAAAAGTTAGAACTCACATCTTTCTGTAACTTTGGAAAAAAAAATCTCTTGTGTTTTCACACTTTTTGGTTCTTTTTTCTTTTTTTGTAATTTTTTTGTTTTTTCGTAGCTTTTATCCTTTTCTTGAAACTTAATAAAATTCTTTAAAAAAAATGTTTTTCCCAGCATTCCTCCCTAGTTTCTCTTTCATTGGCTGTTTCCATTGCAATCAGCCCATTCTTACAGTTGTGCTAATTTTCAAGAAGATATTTCAGGTTAACAAAACATCACATAAGCTTTCAAGGTCAACAAAACATCAGAAATTTTCCACATGATGCCCAAGAGTGAAGCCATCATGTTGGCTTGCCCTACTCTGCTTCAGATCACCCCAACATCTGGGTTCAAGTTATGGAAGAAACCAAACATTTCACCAGGTCCCCTTCTAGCGAAATGCCAGACAAAGTACAACAAGCCTAGACATTTCCACAAACACTGTGGGGTTCCTCATTATGTGACATGAAAGCAGCTGGCTTGGAGCACCCTTGGCAGGAACTCTGGCTTCTTCAGGATGCTCAGCTTTCCTGGGGCTACAGGCTGCCTATCCTTTTTTTTTTTTAACAAATTTTATTAGATTTTAATTTTACATAGATAAAAGTTTGAAACAGAAAAGAAAATGGAAATACAAATCAAGAAAAAAGAAAAGATAAAAAAGTGTAGTAAAGGAAAAAAGGAAAAAAGATAAAGCTGAAACATAGAATTTGGTCAACTTCCGATTTGTATCTGGTCATGGTATTTTAAAAATTTTATCTTACATGCTAGGTCTATATATAACATTAAAGAATATTTCTTGTCTATTACATCAATATATATATATATATTAATCTTCAAATCCCCATATAAGCTTTGCCCCTCCCGCATCTTGTAAATAGTCAGTTAATGGTTTCCACTCTTTAAGGAAATAATTATTTGGATTTTCTTTTAATAAACATGTCAGTTTATCATTCTCTGCCATATCCATCAATTTTAACATCCAATCTTGTATCGTAGGCGATATCTGGTTTTTCCAATTTTGTGCAAAAATAAGTCTTGCTGCTGTAATCATGTATTGCATAATCCTTGTAAATTGCTTCCCAGGTTGTCCATCAATTATTCCCAGTAAGAAAAATTCCGTTTTAAATGGAACTCGAATTTGTAATATATTTTGCATCAATGCATGTATTTGAGTCCAAAATTTCTTTGCAGTCTCACATGTCCACCACATATGGTAAAAAGACCCCTCTTTTTTTTTACATTTCCAACATAAGTTGGAAACATTTCCATACATTTTAGAAAGTTTTTGTGGGGTCATATACCATCTGTACATCATCTTATAAAAGTTTTCTTTTAAATTATAACACAAAGTAAATTTTAACCCTTTGGTCCACATATCTTCCCATTGTTGCATTTGAATATTATGGCCAATATTTTTAGCCCATTTAATCATACAGTCTTTAACTTGTTCCTCTACCATTTCACCTTTTAACAATAATTTATACATTTTTGCAATTAGATGATCATCTGTCTCACATAGTTGTATCTCAAATTCCGATTTGGTTTGTTCAAATTCAAGGTCTTTCTTATCTAATTTAAATTTCTCTACGAGCTGCATATATGAAAGCCATTGAAAACTGTATCCCTCTGATACCAATTCTTCTATTGATTTAATTATATATTGTCCTTGTTCTTTCTTTAAAAAGTCTTTGTAGGTTAACCATTTATCTTTATTTCTTACTTCTGTTCTGTAAAATGCTTCTTGTGTAGAAATCCATAAGGGTCTTTTATGACATAAGATTAATTTATATTTATTCCAGATTCTTAACAAGGATCTTCTAATATAATGGTTTTTAAAGTCCACATTAACTTTAACTTTATCGTACCACAGATATCCATGCCATCCATATCTTAATTCATGTCCTTCCAAATTCAATAATTTTTCATTTTTCAAAACTATCCATTCTTTAATCCAAACCAAGCAACAAGCAGCATAATATAATTTCAAATCCGGTAGACCTAGTCCTCCTCTTTCTTTAGAGTCTTGCAAGACTTTATATTTTACTCTTGGTTTTTTCCCTTGCCAAATAAACTTAGAAATATCTCGCTGCCATTGTTTAAAAGGTTCTTCTGATGCCAATATAGGTAGTGTTTGAAAAAGATATAAAATTCTTGGCAGAACATTCATTTTAATTGCTGAAATTCTACCTAATAATGATAATTGCAGTTTTTCCCAATGTTCCAAATCTTTTTTAATATCCATCCAAAGTGGAATATAATTATTCTTAAACAGCTTAACATTTTTAGTTGTTAAATATACTCCCAAATATTTTACTTTTTCTTCCATTGAATATCCTGTTATTTCTTTCAATTTCTCTTGTTGGTGGTAATCCATATTTTTGGTCAAAACTTTTGTCTTCTGTAAATTCACTTTGAACCCTGCTAGCGACCCAAAGTCTTTTAGTTTCTGTATTAATATTTCAATTCCTTCTAGTGGATTCTCCAAAGTAATGACTAGGTCGTCAGCAAATGCTCTTAGTTTATAAACTTCTTTTTTAACTTTAATACCATGGATACCATCATCTTGTCTAATATCTCTAAGTAAAACCTCTAATACCAATATAAACAAAAGTGGAGATAATGGACAACCTTGTCTAGTACCTTTTTGTATTTCACATGGCTTACTAAATTCTCCATTAACAATTATTTTGGCAAATTGTGGAGTATATATTGATTTAATCCATTTTATAAAATTTCCTCCAAAATTCATATTTTCCAAAACTTTGAACATAAAAGGCCAATTTAAGTTGTCAAAGGCTTTTTCAGCATCAATAAATATCAAGGCAGCTTGTTTATCATAGTGTTGATCCAAATATTCAATTACGTCTACTATGTTTCGGACATTGTCATGAATTTGCCTCTTGGGTAGAAAACCAGCTTGGTCTTGATGAATAAAATCCTTAAGTATATTCTTCATTCTTTCTGCTAATATCGTTGTAAATATCTTATAGTCATTATTCAATAAAGATATTGGTCTGTAATTTTTAGTTAATGTTAAATCCTGTTGTTCTTTGGGTATCAATGTTATATGTGCTTCTTTCCAAGTTTCAGGCATAATTCCTGTTTCCAAAATAGAATTCATAGTCTTCTGCAAAGGTAGACATAAATCCTCTTCAAAACATTTATAGTAGGCTGCTGACAATCCATCCGGTCCAGGAGCTTTTCCACTACTAATTTTCTTAAAAACTTTTATCAATTCTTCTTTTGTTATAACATTATTTAATGTCAATCTTTGTTGGTCATTAAGAACAGTTAGTTTTTGTTTATTCAAATATTCTTCAATCTCATCCAAGTTGACATCTTGTTTTTTATATAATTTAGAATAATAGTCATGAAAGGTTTTTTGAATGTCCATATTATTCACCAGAGTTTTTCCTTCATGTTGAATATTAGTAATCAAATTCTTTTGTCTTTGTTTCCTCAATTTATAAGCCAGCCATCTACCTGGTTTATTTGCATATTCAAAATATTTTTGTTTTGTAAATTTCATTTGAGTCTCTATCTCTTGAGTTAATATCATTGATATTTGCTTTTGTAGAAATTTAATTTGAGTGAGCAAAGTGTCATCCATTGGTTTATCTCTCAAATCTAACTCTTTACTTTTAATTTCATCTAAAATCAATTGAATTCTTTTTTGTTTTTTCTTCCTCATTTGAGCATTGTATTGAATAAAATAACCCCTCATATATGCTTTACTGGCTTCCCATACAGTTTGAATATTAGTCCCTTTGTTCAAATTAAATTGAAAATATTCTCTTAATTTTTTTTTTGCATACATCAACTACATCATTATTCCGTAGTAGTGACTCATTCAATCTCCATCTAAATACATTCTGTTTCCCTTTAAGAGTCAACATTACTGGATTATGATCTGATAAAGTCTTAGGTAATATATTGACTTTGTTAATATCCATCATCAAATTTTTAGATATCAAAATCATATCTATTCTAGAATGTGATTTAAATCTCTCTGAATAATATGTAAATTCTCTGGAAGTCCCATTCATACATCTCCAAATGTCTTGTAAATCCAACATCTCTTTCAAATCGAAAAATGTTTGTGGCAATTTTCCCTGTGTTTGCTTCACTTCTTTTTGTGACTGTCTATCCAATCTGGGGTAAATTACCCCATTCCAATCCCCCATGAAACACCAATTGTCATAAGTTAAGTCCAAAAGTTTATCCATCAGGTTTTTATAAAATACTCCTTTATCCATATTCGGTGCAT
>JALMGJ010000232.1:0-25998 GCA_023362775.1 Charina bottae
GCGGTCAGGAATTTTTGGATTTTTGGGCCAAAAATTTTGCCGTCCCAAATCAAGCATCCAAAAGTACCTCTAAGCCTTAAATTCAACCCCGAATCTCATGGCGGACTTCGTTTTTCAATTTGACCTGATTCCGTCCGGCCCATCCCGGGAGGTTTTCCTGACTCCGCGGTCAGGAATTTTTTGGATTATTGGGCCAAAAATTTTGCCGATCCAAATCAAGCATCCAAAAGTGCCTCTAAGCCTTAAATTCAACCCCGAATCTCATGGCGGGCTTCGTTTTTCAATTTGACCTGATTCCGTCCGGCCCATCCCGGGAGGTTTTCCTGACTCCGCGGTCAGGAATTTTTGGATTTTTGGGCCAAAAATTTTGCCGTCCCAAATCAAGCATCCAGAAGTGCCTCTAATCCTTAAATTCAACCCCGAATCTCATGGCGGACTTCGTTTTTCAATTTGACCTGATTCCGTCCGGCCCATCCCGGGAGGTTTTCCTGACTCCGCGGTCAGGAATTTTTGGATTTTTGGGCCAAAAATTTTGCCGTCCCAAATCAAGCATCCAAAAGTGCCTCTAAGCCTTAAATTCAACCCCGAATATCATGGCGGACTTCGTTATCAATTTGACCTGATTCCGTCCGGCCCATCCCGGGAGGTTTTCCTGACTCCGCGGTCAGGAATTTTTGGATTTTTGGGCCAAAAATTTTGCCGTCCCAAATCAAGCATCCAAAAGTGCCTCTAAGCCTTAAATTCAACCCCGAATATCATGGCGGACTTCGTTTATCAATTTGACCTGATTCCGTCCGGCCCATCCCGGGAGGTTTTCCTGACTCCGCGGTCAGGAATTTTTGGATTTTTGGGCCAAAAATTATGCCGTCCCAAATCAAGCATCCAAAAGTGCCTCTAAGCCTTAAATTCAACCCCGAATCTCATGGCGGACTTCGTTTTTCAATTTGACCTGATTCCGTCCGGCCCATCCCGGGAGGTTTTCCTGACTCCGCGGTCAGGAATTTTTGGATTTTTGGGCCAAAAATTTTGCCGTCCCAAATCAAGCATCCAAAAGTGCCTCTAAGCCTTAAATTCAACCCCGAATCTCATAGCGGACTTCGTTTTTCAATTTGACCTGATTCCGTCCGGCCCATCCCGGGAGGTTTTCCTGACTCCGCGGTCAGGAATTTTTGGATTTTTGGGCCAAAAATTTTGCCGTCCCAAATCAAGCATCCAAAAGTGCCTCTAAGCCTTAAATTCAACCCCGAATATCATGGCGGACTTCGTTTATCAATTTGACCTGATTCCGTCCGGCCCATCCCGGGAGGTTTTCCTGACTCCGCGGTCAGGAATTTTTGGATTTTTGGGCCAAAAATTTTGCCGTCCCAAATCAAGCATCCAAAAGTGCCTCTAAGCCTTAAATTCAACCCCGAATCTCATGGCGGACTTCGTTTTTCAATTTGACCTGATTCCGTCCGGCCCATCCCGGGAGGTTTTCCTGACTCCGCGGTCAGGAATTTTTGGATTTTTGGGCCAAAAATTTTGCCGTCCCAAATCAAGCATCCAAAAGTGCCTCTAAGCCTTAAATTCAACCCCGAATATCATGGCGGACTTCGTTTATCAATTTGACCTGATTCCGTCCGGCCCATCCCGGGAGGTTTTCCTGACTCCGCGGTCAGGAATTTTTGGATTTTTGGGCCAAAAATTATGCCGTCCCAAATCAAGCATCCAAAAGTGCCTCTAAGCCTTAAATTCAACCCCGAATCTCATGGCGGACTTCGTTTTTCAATTTGACCTGATTCCGTCCGGCCCATCCCGGGAGGTTTTCCTGACTCCGCGGTCAGGAATTTTTGGATTTTTGGGCCAAAAATTTTGCCGTCCCAAATCAAGCATCCAAAAGTGCCTCTAAGCCTTAAATTCAACCCCGAATCTCATGGCGGACTTCGTTTTTCAATTTGACCTGATTCCGTCCGGCCCATCCCGGGAGGTTTTCCTGACTCCGCGGTCAGGAATTTTTGGATTTTTGGGCCAAAAATTTTGCCGTCCCAAATCAAGCATCCAAAAGTGCCTCTAAGCCTTAAATTCAACCCCGAATATCATGGCGGACTTCGTTTATCAATTTGACCTGATTCCGTCCGGCCCATCCCGGGAGGTTTTCCTGACTCCGCGGTCAGGAATTTTTGGATTTTTGGGCCAAAAATTTTGCCGTCCCAAATCAAGCATCCAAAAGTGCCTCTAAGCCTTAAATTCAACCCCGAATCTCATGGCGGACTTCGTTTTTCAATTTGACCTGATTCCGTCCGGCCCATCCCGGGAGGTTTTCCTGACTCCGCGGTCAGGAATTTTTGGATTTTTGGGCCAAAAATTTTGCCGTCCCAAATCAAGCATCCAAAAGTGCCTCTAAGCCTTAAATTCAACCCCGAATCTCATGGCGGACTTCGTTTTTCAATTTGACCTGATTCCGTCCGGCCCATCCCGGGAGGTTTTCCTGACTCCGCGGTCAGGAATTTTTGGATTATTGGGCCAAAAATTATGCCGTCCCAAATCAAGCATCCAAAAGTGCCTCTAAGCCTTAAATTCAACCCCGAATCTCATGGCGGGCTTCGTTTTTCAATTTGACCTGATTCCGTCCGGCCCATCCCGGGAGGTTTTCCTGACTCCGCGGTCAGGAATTTTTGGATTTTTGGGCCAAAAATTTTGCCGTCCCAAATCAAGCATCCAAAAGTGCCTCTAAGCCTTAAATTCAACCCCGAATATCATGGCGGACTTCGTTTATCAATTTGACCTGATTCCGTCCGGCCCATCCCGGGAGGTTTTCCTGACTCCGCGGTCAGGAATTTTTGGATTTTTGGGCCAAAAATTTTGCCGTCCCAAATCAAGCATCCAAAAGTGCCTCTAAGCCTTAAATTCAACCCCGAATCTCATGGCGGACTTCGTTTTTCAATTTGACCTGATTCCGTCCGGCCCATCCCGGGAGGTTTTCCTGACTCCGCGGTCAGGAATTTTTGGATTTTTGGGCCAAAAATTTTGCCGTCCCAAATCAAGCATCCAAAAGTGCCTCTAAGCCTTAAATTCAACCCCGAATATCATGGCGGACTTCGTTTATCAATTTGACCTGATTCCGTCCGGCCCATCCCGGGAGGTTTTCCTGACTCCGCGGTCAGGAATTTTTGGATTTTTGGGCCAAAAATTTTGCCGTCCCAAATCAAGCATCCAAAAGTACCTCTAAGCCTTAAATTCAACCCCGAATCTCATGGCGGACTTCGTTTTTCAATTTGACCTGATTCCGTCCGGCCCATCCCGGGAGGTTTTCCTGACTCCGCGGTCAGGAATTTTTGGATTATTGGGCCAAAAATTTTGCCGATCCAAATCAAGCATCCAAAAGTGCCTCTAAGCCTTAAATTCAACCCCGAATCTCATGGCGGGCTTCGTTTTTCAATTTGACCTGATTCCGTCCGGCCCATCCCGGGAGGTTTTCCTGACTCCGCGGTCAGGAATTTTTGGATTTTTGGGCCAAAAATTTTGCCGTCCCAAATCAAGCATCCAGAAGTGCCTCTAATCCTTAAATTCAACCCCGAATCTCATGGCGGACTTCGTTTTTCAATTTGACCTGATTCCGTCCGGCCCATCCCGGGAGGTTTTCCTGACTCCGCGGTCAGGAATTTTTGGATTTTTGGGCCAAAAATTTTGCCGTCCCAAATCAAGCATCCAAAAGTGCCTCTAAGCCTTAAATTCAACCCCGAATATCATGGCGGACTTCGTTTATCAATTTGACCTGATTCCGTCCGGCCCATCCCGGGAGGTTTTCCTGACTCCGCGGTCAGGAATTTTTGGATTTTTGGGCCAAAAATTTTGCCGTCCCAAATCAAGCATCCAAAAGTGCCTCTAAGCCTTAAATTCAACCCCGAATATCATGGCGGACTTCGTTTATCAATTTGACCTGATTCCGTCCGGCCCATCCCGGGAGGTTTTCCTGACTCCGCGGTCAGGAATTTTTGGATTTTTGGGCCAAAAATTATGCCGTCCCAAATCAAGCATCCAAAAGTGCCTCTAAGCCTTAAATTCAACCCCGAATCTCATGGCGGACTTCGTTTTTCAATTTGACCTGATTCCGTCCGGCCCATCCCGGGAGGTTTTCCTGACTCCGCGGTCAGGAATTTTTGGATTTTTGGGCCAAAAATTTTGCCGTCCCAAATCAAGCATCCAAAAGTGCCTCTAAGCCTTAAATTCAACCCCGAATCTCATGGCGGACTTCGTTTTTCAATTTGACCTGATTCCGTCCGGCCCATCCCGGGAGGTTTTCCTGACTCCGCGGTCAGGAATTTTTGGATTTTTGGGCCAAAAATTATGCCGTCCCAAATCAAGCATCCAAAAGTGCCTCTAAGCCTTAAATTCAACCCCGAATCTCATGGCGGACTTCGTTTTTCAATTTGACCTGATTCCGTCCGGCCCATCCCGGGAGGTTTTCCTGACTCCGCGGTCAGGAATTTTTGGATTTTTGGGCCAAAAATTTTGCCGTCCCAAATCAAGCATCCAAAAGTGCCTCTAAGCCTTAAATTCAACCCCGAATATCATGGCGGACTTCGTTTATCAATTTGACCTGATTCCGTCCGGCCCATCCCGGGAGGTTTTCCTGACTCCGCGGTCAGGAATTTTTGGATTTTTGGGCCAAAAATTTTGCCGTCCCAAATCAAGCATCCAAAAGTGCCTCTAAGCCTTAAATTCAACCCCGAATCTCATGGCGGACTTCGTTTTTCAATTTGACCTGATTCCGTCCGGCCCATCCCGGGAGGTTTTCCTGACTCCGCGGTCAGGAATTTTTGGATTTTTGGGCCAAAAATTTTGCCGTCCCAAATCAAGCATCCAAAAGTGCCTCTAAGCCTTAAATTCAACCCCGAATATCATGGCGGACTTCGTTTATCAATTTGACCTGATTCCGTCCGGCCCATCCCGGGAGGTTTTCCTGACTCCGCGGTCAGGAATTTTTGGATTTTTGGGCCAAAAATTTTGCCGTCCCAAATCAAGCATCCAAAAGTGCCTCTAAGCCTTAAATTCAACCCCGAATCTCATGGCGGACTTCGTTTTTCAATTTGACCTGATTCCGTCCGGCCCATCCCGGGAGGTTTTCCTGACTCCGCGGTCAGGAATTTTTGGATTTTTGGGCCAAAAATTTTGCCGTCCCAAATCAAGCATCCAAAAGTGCCTCTAAGCCTTAAATTCAACCCCGAATATCATGGCGGACTTCGTTTATCAATTTGACCTGATTCCGTCCGGCCCATCCCGGGAGGTTTTCCTGACTCCGCGGTCAGGAATTTTTGGATTTTTGGGCCAAAAATTTTGCCGTCCCAAATCAAGCATCCAAAAGTGCCTCTAAGCCTTAAATTCAACCCCGAATATCATGGCGGACTTCGTTTATCAATTTGACCTGATTCCGTCCGGCCCATCCCGGGAGGTTTTCCTGACTCCGCGGTCAGGAATTTTTGGATTTTTGGGCCAAAAATTATGCCGTCCCAAATCAAGCATCCAAAAGTGCCTCTAAGCCTTAAATTCAACCCCGAATCTCATGGCGGACTTCGTTTTTCAATTTGACCTGATTCCGTCCGGCCCATCCCGGGAGGTTTTCCTGACTCCGCGGTCAGGAATTTTTGGATTTTTGGGCCAAAAATTTTGCCGTCCCAAATCAAGCATCCAAAAGTGCCTCTAAGCCTTAAATTCAACCCCGAATCTCATGGCGGACTTCGTTTTTCAATTTGACCTGATTCCGTCCGGCCCATCCCGGGAGGTTTTCCTGACTCCGCGGTCAGGAATTTTTGGATTTTTGGGCCAAAAATTATGCCGTCCCAAATCAAGCATCCAAAAGTGCCTCTAAGCCTTAAATTCAACCCCGAATCTCATGGCGGACTTCGTTTTTCAATTTGACCTGATTCCGTCCGGCCCATCCCGGGAGGTTTTCCTGACTCCGCGGTCAGGAATTTTTGGATTTTTGGGCCAAAAATTTTGCCGTCCCAAATCAAGCATCCAAAAGTGCCTCTAAGCCTTAAATTCAACCCCGAATATCATGGCGGACTTCGTTTATCAATTTGACCTGATTCCGTCCGGCCCATCCCGGGAGGTTTTCCTGACTCCGCGGTCAGGAATTTTTGGATTTTTGGGCCAAAAATTTTGCCGTCCCAAATCAAGCATCCAAAAGTGCCTCTAAGCCTTAAATTCAACCCCGAATCTCATGGCGGGCTTCGTTTTTCAATTTGACCTGATTCCGTCCGGCCCATCCCGGGAGGTTTTCCTGACTCCGCGGTCAGGAATTTTTGGATTTTTGGGCCAAAAATTTTGCCGTCCCAAATCAAGCATCCAGAAGTGCCTCTAATCCTTAAATTCAACCCCGAATCTCATGGCGGACTTCGTTTTTCAATTTGACCTGATTCCGTCCGGCCCATCCCGGGAGGTTTTCCTGACTCCGCGGTCAGGAATTTTTGGATTTTTGGGCCAAAAATTTTGCCGATCCAAATCAAGCATCCAAAAGTGCCTCTAAGCCTTAAATTCAACCCCGAATCTCATGGCGGACTTCGTTTTTCAATTTGACCTGATTCCGTCCGGCCCATCCTGGGAGGTTTTCCTGACTCCGCGGTCAGGAATTTTTGGATTTTTGGGCCAAAAATTTTGCCGTCCCAAATCAAGCATCCAAAAGTGCCTCTAAGCCTTAAATTCAACCCCGAATCTCATGGCGGACTTCGTTTATCAATTTGACCTGATTCCGTCCGGCCCATCCCGAGAGGTTTTCCTGACTCCGCGGTCAGGAATTTTTGGATTTTGGGGCCAAAAATTTTGCCGTCCCAAATCAAGCATCCAAAAGTACCTCTAAGCCTTAAATTCAACCCCGAATCTCATGGCGGACTTCGTTTTTCAATTTGACCTGATTCCGTCTGGCCCATCCCGGGAGGTTTTCCTGACTCCGCGGTCAGGAATTTTTGGATTATTGGGCCAAAAATTTTGCCAATCCAAATCAAGCATCCAAAAGTGCCTCTAAGCCTTAAATTCAACCCCGAATCTCATGGCGGGCTTCGTTTTTCAATTTGACCTGATTCCGTCCGGCCCATCCCGGGAGGTTTTCCTGACTCCGCGGTCAGGAATTTTTGGATTTTTGGGCCAAAAATTTTGCCGTCCCAAATCAAGCATCCAGAAGTGCCTCTAATCCTTAAATTCAACCCCGAATCTCATGGCGGACTTCGTTTTTCAATTTGACCTGATTCCGTCCGGCCCATCCCGGGAGGTTTTCCTGACTCCGCGGTCAGGAATTTTTGGATTTTTGGGCCAAAAATTTTGCCAATCCAAATCAAGCATCCAAAAGTGCCTCTAAGCCTTAAATTCAACCCCGAATCTCATGGCGGGCTTCGTTTTTCAATTTGACCTGATTCCGTCTGGCCCATGCCAGGAGGTTTTCCTGACTCCGCGGTCAGGAATTTTTGGATTATTGGGCCAAAAATTTTGCCAATCCAAATCAAGCATCCAAAAGTGCCTCTAAGCCTTAAATTCAACCCCGAATCTCATGGCGGGCTTCGTTTTTCAATTTGACCTGATTCCGTCCGGCCCATCCCGGGAGGTTTTCCTGACTCCGCGGTCAGGAATTTTTGGATTTTTGGGCCAAAAATTTTGCCGTCCCAAATCAAGCATCCAGAAGTGCCTCTAATCCTTAAATTCAACCCCGAATCTCATGGCGGACTTCGTTTTTCAATTTGACCTGATTCCGTCCGGCCCATCCCGGGAGGTTTTCCTGACTCCGCGGTCAGGAATTTTTGGATTTTTGGGCCAAAAATTTTGCCAATCCAAATCAAGCATCCAAAAGTGCCTCTAAGCCTTAAATTCAACCCCGAATCTCATGGCGGGCTTCGTTTTTCAATTTGACCTGATTCCGTCCGGCCCATCCCGGGAGGTTTTCCTGACTCCGCGGTCAGGAATTTTTGGATTTTTGGGCCAAAAATTTTGCCGTCCCAAATCAAGCATCCAGAAGTGCCTCTAATCCTTAAATTCAACCCCGAATCTCATGGCGGACTTCGTTTTTCAATTTGACCTGATTCCGTCCGGCCCATCCCGGGAGGTTTTCCTGACTCCGCGGTCAGGAATTTTTGGATTTTTGGGCCAAAAATTATGCCGTCCCAAATCAAGCATCCAAAAGTGCGTCTAAGCCTTAAATTGAACCCCGAATCTCATGGTGGACTTCGTTTTTCAATTTGACCTGATTCCGTCCGGCCCATCCCGGGAGGTTTTCCTGACTCCGCGGTCAGGAATTTTTGGATTTTTGGGCCAAAAATTTTGCCGTCCCAAATCAAGCATCCAAAAGTGCCTCTAAGCCTTAAATTCAACCCCGAATCTCATGGCGGACTTCGTTTTTCAATTTGACCTGATTCCGTCCGGCCCATCCCGGGAGGTTTTCCTGACTCCGCGGTCAGGAATTTTTGGATTTTTGGGCCAAAAATTATGCCGTCCCAAATCAAGCATCCAAAAGTGCCTCTAAGCCTTAAATTCAACCCCGAATCTCATGGCGGACTTCGTTTTTCAATTTGACCTGATTCCGTCCGGCCCATCCCGGGAGGTTTTCCTGACTCCGCGGTCAGGAATTTTTGGATTTTTGGGCCAAAAATTTTGCCGTCCCAAATCAAGCATCCAAAAGTGCCTCTAAGCCTTAAATTCAACCCCGAATCTCATGGCGGACTTCGTTTTTCAATTTGACCTGATTCCGTCCGGCCCATCCCGGGAGGTTTTCCTGACTCCGCGGTCAGGAATTTTTGGATTTTTGGGCCAAAAATTATGCCCTCCCAAATCAAGCATCCAAAAGTGCCTCTAAGCCTTAAATTCAACCCCGAATCTCATGGCGGACTTCGTTTTCCATTTGACCTGATTCCGTCCGGCCCATCCCGGGAGGATTTCCTGACTCCGCGGTCAGGAATCTTTGGATTTTTGGGCCAAAAATTTTGCCGTCCCAAATCAAGCATCCAAAAGTGCCTCTAAGCCTTAAATTCAACCCCGAATCTCATGGCGGACTTCGTTTATCAATTTGACCTGATTCCGTCCGGCCCATCCCGGGAGGTTTTCCTGACTCCGCGGTCAGGAATTTTTGGATTTTTGGGCCAAAAATTGTGCCGTCCCAAATCAAGCATCCAAAAGTGCCTCTAAGCCTTAAATTCAACCCCGAATCTCATGGCGGACTTCGTTTTTCAATTTGACCTGATTCCGTCCGGCCCATCCCGGGAGGTTTTCCTGACTCCGCGGTCAGGAATTTTTGGATTTTTGGGCCAAAAATTTTGCCGTCCCAAATCAAGCATCCAAAAGTGCCTCTAAGCCTTAAATTCAACCCCGAATCTCATGGCGGACTTCGTTTTTCAATTTGACCTGATTCCGTCCGGCCCATCCCGGGAGGTTTTCCTGACTCCGCGGTCAGGAATTTTTGGATTTTTGGGCCAAAAATTTTGCCGTCCCAAATCAAGCATCCAAAAGTGCCTCTAAGCCTTAAATTCAACCCCGAATCTCATGGCGGACTTCGTTTTTCAATTTGACCTGATTCCGTCCGGCCCATCCCGGGAGGTTTTCCTGACTCCGCGGTCAGGAATTATTGGATATTTGGGCCAATAATTTTGCCGTCCCAAATCAAGCATCCAAAAGTGCCTCTAAGCCTTAAATTCAAGCCCGAATCTCATGGCGGACTTCGTTTTTCAATTTGACCTGATTCCGTCCGGCCCATCCCGGGAGGTTTTCCTGACTCCGCGGTCAGGAATTTTTGGATTTTTGGGCCAAAAATTATGCCCTCCCAAATCAAGCATCCAAAAGTGCCTCTAAGCCTTAAATTCAACCCCGAATCTCATGGCGGACGTCGTTTTTCAATTTGACCTGATTCCGTCCGGCCCATCCCGGGAGGTTTTCCTGACTCCGCGGTCAGGAATTTTTGGATTTTTGGGCCAAAAATTTTGCCGTCCCAAATCAAGCATCCAAAAGTGCCTCTAAGCCTTAAATTCAACCCCGAATCTCATGGCGGACTTCGTTTTTCAATTTGACCTGATTCCGTCCGGCCCATCCCGGGAGGTTTTCCTGACTCCGCGGTCAGGAATTTTTGGATTTTTGGGCCAAAAATTTTGCCGTCCCAAATCAAGCATCCAAAAGTGCCTCTAAGCCTTAAATTCAACCCCGAATCTCATGGCGGACTTCGTTTTTCAATTTGACCTGATTCCGTCCGGCCCATCCCGGGAGGTTTTCCTGACTCCGCGGTCAGGAATTTTTGGATTTTTGGGACAAAAATTATGCCGTCCGAAATCAAGCATCCAAAAGTACCTCTAAGCCTTAAATTCAACCCCGAATCTCATGGCGGACTTCGTTTTTCAATTTGACCTGATTCCGTCCGGCCCATCCCGGGAGGTTTTCCTGACTCCGCGGTCAGGAATTTTTGGATTTTTGGGCCAAAAATGATGCCCTCCCAAATCAAGCATCCAAAAGTGCCTCTAAGCCTTAAATTCAACCCCGAATCTCATGGCGGACTTCGTTTTTCAATTTGACCTGATTCCGTCCGGCCCATCCCGGGAGGTTTTCCTGACTCCGCGGTCAGGAATTTTTGGATTTTTGGGCCAAAAATTATGCCGTCCCAAATCAAGCATCCAAAAGTGCCTCTAAGCCTTAAATTCAACCCCAAATCTCATGGCGGACTTCGTTTTTCAATTTGACCTGATTCCGTCCGGCCCATCCCGGGAGGTTTTCCTGACTCCGCGGTCAGGAATTTTTGGATTTTTGGGCCAAAAATATTGCCGTCCCAAATCAAGCATCCAAAAGTGCCTCTAAGCCTTAAATTCAACCCCGAATCTCATGGCGGACTTCGTTTTTCAATTTGACCTGATTCCGTCCGGCCCATCCCGGGAGGTTTTCCTGACTCCGCGGTCAGGAATTATTGGATATTTGGGCCAATAATTTTGCCGTCCCAAATCAAGCATCCAAAAGTGCCTCTAAGCCTTAAATTCAACCCCGAATCTCATGGCGGACTTCGTTTTTCAATTTGACCTGATTCTGTCCGGCCCATCCCGGGAGATTTTCCTGACTCCGCGGTCAGGAATCTTTGGATTTTTGGGCCAAAAATTTTGCCGTCCAAAATCAAGCATCCAAAAGTGCCTCTAAGCCTTAAATTCAACCCCAAATCTCATGGCGGACTTCGTTTTTCAATTTGACCTGATTCCGTCCGGCCCATCCCGGGAGGTTTTCCTGACTCCGCGGTCAGGAATTTTTGGATTTTTGGGCCAAAAATTTTGCCGTCCCAAATCAAGCATCCAAAAGTGCCTCTAAGCCTTAAATTCAACCCCGAATCTCATGGCGGGCTTCGTTTTTCAATTTGACCTGATTCCGTCCGGCCCATCCCGGGAGGTTTTCCTGACTCCGCGGTCAGGAATTTTTGGATTTTTGGGCCAAAAATTTTGCCGTCCCAAATCAAGCATCCAAAAGTGCCTCTAAGCCTTAAATTCAACCCCGAATCTCATGGCGGGCTTCGTTTTTCAATTTGACCTGATTCCGTCCGGCCCATCCAGGGAGGTTTTCCTGACTCCGCGGTCAGGAATTTTTGGATTTTTGGGCCAAAAATTATGCCGTCCGAAATCAAGCATCCAAAAGTGCCTCTAAGCCTTAAATTCAACCCCAAATCTCATGGCGGACTTCGTTTTTCAATTTGACCTGATTCCGTCCGGCCCATCCCGGGAGGTTTTCCTGACTCCGCGGTCAGGAATTTTTGGATTTTTGGGCCAAAAATTTTGCCGTCCCAAATCAAGCATCCAAAAGTGCCTCTAAGCCTTAAATTCAACCCCGAATCTCATGGCGGACTTCGTTTTTCAATTTGACCTGATTCCGTCCGGCCCATCCCGGGAGGTTTTCCTGACTCCGCGGTCAGGAATTTTTGATTTTTTGGGCCAAAAATTTTGCCGTCCCAAATCAAGCATCCAAAAGTGCCTCTAAGCCTTAAATTCAACCCCGAATCTCATGGCGGACTTCGTTTTTCAATTTGACCTGATTCCGTCCGGCCCATCCCGGGAGGTTTTCCTGACTCCGCGGTCAGGAATTTTTGGATTTTTGGGCCAAAAATTTTGCCAATCCAAATCAAGCATCCAAAAGTGCCTCTAAGCCTTAAATTCAACCCCGAATCTCATGGCGGGCTTCGTTTTTCAATTTGACCTGATTCCGTCTGGCCCATGCCGGGAGGTTTCCTGACTCCGCGGTCAGGAATTTTTGGATTATTGGGCCAAAAATTTTGCCAATCCAAATCAAGCATCCAAAAGTGCCTCTAAGCCTTAAATTCAACCCCGAATCTCATGGCGGGCTTCGTTTTTCAATTTGACCTGATTCCGTCCGGCCCATCCCGGGAGGTTTTCCTGACTCCGCGGTCAGGAATTTTTGGATTTTTGGGCCAAAAATTTTGCCGTCCCAAATCAAGCATCCAGAAGTGCCTCTAATCCTTAAATTCAACCCCGAATCTCATGGCGGACTTCGTTTTTCAATTTGACCTGATTCCGTCCGGCCCATCCCGGGAGGTTTTCCTGACTCCGCGGTCAGGAATTTTTGGATTTTTGGGCCAAAAATTTTGCCGTCCCAAATCAAGCATCCAAAAGTACCTCTAAGCCTTAAATTCAACCCCGAATCTCATGGCGGATTTCGTTTTTCAATTTGACCTGATTCCGTCCGGCCCATCCCGGGAGGTTTTCCTGACTCCGCGGTCAGGAATATTTGGATTTTTGGGCCAAAAATTTTGCCGTCCCAAATCAAGCATCCAAAAGTGCCTCTAAGCCTTAAATTCAACCCCGAATCTCATGGTGGACTTCGTTTTTCAATTTGACCTGATTCCGTCCGGCCCATCCCGGGAGGTTTTCCTGACTCCGCGGTCAGGAATTTTTGGATTATTGGGCCAAAAATTATGCCGTCCCAAATCAAGCATCCAAAAGTGCCTCTAAGCCTTAAATTCAACCCCGAATCTCATGGCGGACTTCGTTTTTCAATTTGACCTGATTCCGTCCGGCCCATCCCGGGAGGTTTTCCTGACTCCGCGGTCAGGAATTTTTGGATTTTTGGGCCAAAAATTTTGCCGTCCCAAATCAAGCATCCAAAAGTGCCTCTAAGCCTTAAATTCAAACCCGAATCTCATGGCGGACTTCGTTTATCAATTTGACCTGATTCCGTCCGGCCCATCCCGAGAGGCTTTCCTGACTCCGCGGTCAGGAATTTTTGGATTATTGGGCCAAAAATTTTGCCGATCCAAATCAAGCATCCAAAAGTGCCTCTAAGCCTTAAATTCAACCCCAAATCTCATGGCGGGCTTCGTTTTTCAATTTGACCTGATTCCGTCCGGCCCATCCCGGGAGGTTTTCCTGACTCCGCGGTCAGGAATTTTTGGATTTTTGGGCCAAAAATTTTGCCGTCCCAAATCAAGCATCCAAAAGTGCCTCTAAGCCTTAAATTCAACCCCGAATCTCATGGCGGACTTCGTTTATCAATTTGACCTGATTCCATCCGGCCCATCCCGAGAGGTTTTCCTGACTCCGCGGTCAGGAATTTTTGGATTTTTGGGCCAAAAATTTAGCCGTCCCAAATCAAGCATCCAAAAGTACCTCTAAGCCTTAAATTCAACCTTGAATCTCATGGCGGACTTCGTTTTTCAATTTGACCTGATTCCGTCCGGCCCATCCCGGGAGGTTTTCCTGACTCCGCGGTCAGGAATTTTTGGATTATTGGGCCAAAAATTTTGCCGATCCAAATCAAGCATCCAAAAGTGCCTCTAAGCCTTAAATTCAACCCCGAATCTCATGGCGGGCTTCGTTTTTCAATTTGACCTGATTCCGTCCGGCCCATCCCGGGAGGTTTTCCTGACTCCGCGGTCAGGAATTTTTGGATTTTTGGGCCAAAAATTTTGCCGTCCCAAATCAAGCATCCAGAAGTGCCTCTAATCCTTAAATTCAACCCCGAATCTCATGGTGGACTTCGTTTTTCAATTTGACCTGATTCCGTCCGGCCCATCCCGGGAGGTTTTCCTGACTCCGCGGTCAGGAATTTTTGGATTTTTGGGCCAAAAATTTTGCCGATCCAAATCAAGCATCCAAAAGTGCCTCTAAGCCTTAAATTCAACCCCGAATCTCATGGCGGGCTTCCTTTTTCAATTTGACCTGATTCCGTCCGGCCCATCCCGGGAGGTTTTCCTGACTCCGCGGTCAGGAATTTTTGGATTTTTGGGCCAAAAATTTTGCCGTCCCAAATCAAGCATCCAGAAGTGCCTCTAATCCTTAAATTCAACCCCGAATCTCATGGCGGACTTCGTTTTTCAATTTGACCTGATTCCGTCCGGCCCATCCCGGGAGGTTTTCCTGACTCCGCGGTCAGGAATTTTTGGATTTTTGGGCCAAAAATTATGCCGTCCCAAATCAAGCATCCAAAAGTGCGTCTAAGCCTTAAATTGAACCCCGAATCTCATGGCGGACTTCGTTTTTCAATTTGACCTGATTCCGTCCGGCCCATCCCGGGAGGTTTTCCTGACTCCGCGGTCAGGAATTTTTGGATTATTGGGCCAAAAATTATGCCGTCCCAAATCAAGCATCCAAAAGTGCCTCTAAGCCTTAAATTCAACCCCGAATCTCATGGCGGACTTCGTTTTTCAATTTGACCTGATTCCGTCCGGCCCATCCCGGGAGGTTTTCCTGACTCCGCGGTCAGGAATTTTTGGATTTTTGGGCCAAAAATTTTGCCGTCCCAAATCAAGCATCCAAAAGTGCCTCTAAGCCTTAAATTCAAACCCGAATCTCATGGCGGACTTCGTTTATCAATTTGACCTGATTCCGTCCGGCCCATCCCGAGAGGCTTTCCTGACTCCGCGGTCAGGAATTTTTGGATTATTGGGCCAAAAATTTTGCCGATCCAAATCAAGCATCCAAAAGTGCCTCTAAGCCTTAAATTCAACCCCGAATATCATGGCGGACTTCGTTTATCAATTTGACCTGATTCCGTCCGGCCCATCCCGGGAGGTTTTCCTGACTCCGCGGTCAGGAATTTTTGGATTTTTGGGCCAAAAATTTTGCCGTCCCAAATCAAGCATCCAAAAGTACCTCTAAGCCTTAAATTCAACCCCGAATCTCATGGCGGACTTCGTTTTTCAATTTGACCTGATTCCGTCCGGCCCATCCCGGGAGGTTTTCCTGACTCCGCGGTCAGGAATATTTGGATTTTTGGGCCAAAAATTTTGCCGTCCCAAATCAAGCATCCAAAAGTGCCTCTAAGCCTTAAATTCAACCCCGAATCTCATGGTGGACTTCGTTTTTCAATTTGACCTGATTCCGTCCGGCCCATCCCGGGAGGTTTTCCTGACTCCGCGGTCAGGAATTTTTGGATTATTGGGCCAAAAATTATGCCGTCCCAAATCAAGCATCCAAAAGTGCCTCTAAGCCTTAAATTCAACCCCGAATCTCATGGCGGACTTCGTTTTTCAATTTGACCTGATTCCGTCCGGCCCATCCCGGGAGGTTTTCCTGACTCCGCGGTCAGGAATTTTTGGATTTTTGGGCCAAAAATTTTGCCGTCCCAAATCAAGCATCCAAAAGTGCCTCTAAGCCTTAAATTCAAACCCGAATCTCATGGCGGACTTCGTTTATCAATTTGACCTGATTCCGTCCGGCCCATCCCGAGAGGCTTTCCTGACTCCGCGGTCAGGAATTTTTGGATTATTGGGCCAAAAATTTTGCCGATCCAAATCAAGCATCCAAAAGTGCCTCTAAGCCTTAAATTCAACCCCGAATCTCATGGCGGGCTTCGTTTTTCAATTTGACCTGATTCCGTCCGGCCCATCCCGGGAGGTTTTCCTGACTCCGCGGTCAGGAATTTTTGGATTTTTGGGCCAAAAATTTTGCCGTCCCAAATCAAGCATCCAAAAGTGCCTCTAAGCCTTAAATTCAACCCCGAATCTCATGGCGGACTTCGTTTATCAATTTGACCTGATTCCATCCGGCCCATCCCGAGAGGTTTTCCTGACTCCGCGGTCAGGAATTTTTGGATTTTTGGGCCAAAAATTTAGCCGTCCCAAATCAAGCATCCAAAAGTACCTCTAAGCCTTAAATTCAACCTTGAATCTCATGGCGGACTTCGTTTTTCAATTTGACCTGATTCCGTCCGGCCCATCCCGGGAGGTTTTCCTGACTCCGCGGTCAGGAATTTTTGGATTATTGGGCCAAAAATTTTGCCGATCCAAATCAAGCATCCAAAAGTGCCTCTAAGCCTTAAATTCAACCCCGAATCTCATGGCGGGCTTCGTTTTTCAATTTGACCTGATTCCGTCTGGCCCATCCCGGGAGGTTTTCCTGACTCCGCGGTCAGGAATTTTTGGATTTTTGGGCCAAAAATTTTGCCGTCCCAAATCAAGCATCCAGAAGTGCCTCTAATCCTTAAATTCAACCCCGAATCTCATGGCGGACTTCGTTTTTCAATTTGACCTGATTCCGTCCGGCCCATCCCGGGAGGTTTTCCTGACTCCGCGGTCAGGAATTTTTGGATTTTTGGGCCAAAAATTTTGCCGATCCAAATCAAGCATCCAAAAGTGCCTCTAAGCCTTAAATTCAACCCCGAATCTCATGGCGGGCTTCCTTTTTCAATTTGACCTGATTCCGTCCGGCCCATCCCGGGAGGTTTTCCTGACTCCGCGGTCAGGAATTTTTGGATTTTTGGGCCAAAAATTTTGCCGTCCCAAATCAAGCATCCAGAAGTGCCTCTAATCCTTAAATTCAACCCCGAATCTCATGGCGGACTTCGTTTTTCAATTTGACCTGATTCCGTCCGGCCCATCCCGGGAGGTTTTCCTGACTCCGCGGTCAGGAATTTTTGGATTTTTGGGCCAAAAATTATGCCGTCCCAAATCAAGCATCCAAAAGTGCGTCTAAGCCTTAAATTGAACCCCGAATCTCATGGCGGACTTCGTTTTTCAATTTGACCTGATTCCGTCCGGCCCATCCCGGGAGGTTTTCCTGACTCCGCGGTCAGGAATTTTTGGATTTTTGGGCCAAAAATTTTGCCGTCCCAAATCAAGCATCCAAAAGTGCCTCTAAGCCTTAAATTCAACCCCGAATCTCATGGCGGACTTCGTTTTTCAATTTGACCTGATTCCGTCCGGCCCATCCCGGGAGGTTTTCCTGACTCCGCGGTCAGGAATTTTTGGATTTTTGGGCCAAAAATTATGCCGATCCAAATCAAGCATCCAAAAGTGCCTCTAAGCCTTAAATTCAACCCCGAATCTCATGGCGGACTTCGTTTTTCAATTTGACCTGATTCCGTCCGGCCCATCCCGGGAGGTTTTCCTGACTCCGCGGTCAGGAATTTTTGGATTTTTGGGCCAAAAATTTTGCCGTCCCAAATCAAGCATCCAAAAGTGCCTCTAAGCCTTAAATTCAACCCCGAATCTCATGGCGGACTTCGTTTTTCAATTTGACCTGATTCCGTCCGGCCCATCCCGGGAGGTTTTCCTGACTCCGCGGTCAGGAATTTTTGGATTTTTGGGCCAAAAATTATGCCGTCCCAAATCAAGCATCCAAAAGTGCCTCTAAGCCTTAAATTCAACCCCGAATCTCATGGCGGACTTCGTTTTTCAATTTGACCTGATTCCGTCCGGCCCATCCCGGGAGGTTTTCCTGACTCCGCGGTCAGGAATTTTTGGATTTTTGGGCCAAAAATTTTGCCGTCCCAAATCAAGCATCCAAAAGTGCCTCTAAGCCTTAAATTCAACCCTGAATCTCATGGCGGACTTCGTTTTTCAATTTGACCTGATTCCGTCCGGCCCATCCCGGGAGGTTTTCCTGACTCCGCGGTCAGGAATTTTTGGATTTTTGGGCCAAAAATTTTGCCGTCCCAAATCAAGCATCCAAAAGTGCCTCTAAGCCTTAAATTCAACCCCGAATCTCATGGCGGACTTCGTTTTTCAATTTGACCTGATTCCGTCCGGCCCATCCCGGGAGGTTTTCCTGACTCCGCGGTCAGGAATTTTTGGATTATTGGGCCAAAAATTTTGCCGATCCAAATCAAGCATCCAAAAGTGCCTCTAAGCCTTAAATTCAACCCCAAATCTCATGGCGGGCTTCGTTTTTCAATTTGACCTGATTCCGTCCGGCCCATCCCGGGAGGTTTTCCTGACTCCGCGGTCAGGAATTTTTGGATTTTTGGGCCAAAAATTTTGCCGTCCCAAATCAAGCATCCAGAAGTGCCTCTAATCCTTAAATTCAACCCCGAATCTCATGGCAGACTTCGTTTTTCAATTTGACCTGATTCCGTCCGGCCCATCCCGGGAGGTTTTCCTGACTCCGCGGTCAGGAATTTTTGGATTTTTGGGCCAAAAATTATGCCGTCCCAAATCAAGCATCCAAAAGTGCGTCTAAGCCTTAAATTGAACCCCGAATCTCATGGCGGACTTCGTTTTTCAATTTGACCTGATTCCGTCCGGCCCATCCCGGGAGGTTTTCCTGACTCCGCGGTCAGGAATTTTTGGATTTTTGGGCCAAAAATTTTGCCGTCCCAAATCAAGCATCCAAAAGTGCCTCTAAGCCTTAAATTCAACCCTGAATCTCATGGCGGACTTCGTTTTTCAATTTGACCTGATTCCGTCCGGCCCATCCCGGGAGGTTTTCCTGACTCCGCGGTCAGGAATTTTTGGATTTTTGGGCCAAAAATTATGCCGTCCCAAATCAAGCATCCAAAAGTGCCTCTAAGCCTTAAATTCAACCCCGAATCTCATGGCGGACTTCGTTTTTCAATTTGACCTGATTCCGTCCGGCCCATCCCGGGAGGTTTTCCTGACTCCGCGGTCAGGAATTTTTGGATTTTTGGGCCAAAAATTTTGCCGTCCCAAATCAAGCATCCAAAAGTGCCTCTAAGCCTTAAATTCAACCCTGAATCTCATGGCGGACTTCGTTTATCAATTTGACCTGATTCCGTCCGGCCCATCCCGGGAGGTTTTCCTGACTCCGTGGTCAGGAATTTTTGGATTTTTGGGTCAAAATTTTTGCCGTCCCAAATCAAGCATCCAAAAGTACCTCTAAGCCTTAAATTCAACCCCGAATCTCATGGCGGACTTCGTTTTTCAATTTGACCTGATTCCGTCCGGCCCATCCCGGGAGGTTTTCCTGACTCCGCGGTCAGGAATTTTTGGATTTTTGGGCCAAAAATTTTGCCGATCCAAATCAAGCATCCAAAAGTGCCTCTAAGCCTTAAATTCAACCCCGAATCTCATGGCGGACTTCGTTTTTCAATTTGACCTGATTCCGTCCGTCCCATCCCGGGAGGTTTTCCTGACTCCGCGGTCAGGAATTTTTGGATTTTTGGGCCAAAAATTTTGCCGTCCCAAATCAAGCATCCAAAAGTGCCTCTAAGCCTTAAATTCAACCCCGAATCTCATGGCGGACTTCGTTTTTCAATTTGACCTGATTCCGTCCGGCCCATCCCGGGAGGTTTTCCTGACTCCGCGGTCAGGAATTTTTGGATTTTTGGGCCAAAAATTTTGCCGTCCCAAATCAAGCATCCAAAAGTGCCTCTAAGCCTTAAATTCAACCCCGAATCTCATGGCGGACTTCGTTTTTCAATTTGACCTGATTCCGTCCGGCCCATCCCGGGAGGTTTTCCTGACTCCGCGGTCAGGAATTTTTGGATTTTTGGGCCAAAAATTTTGCCGTCCCAAATCAAGCATCCAAAAGTGCCTCTAAGCCTTAAATTCAACCCCGAATCTCATGGCGGACTTCGTTTATCAATTTGACCTGATTCCGTTTGGCCCATCCCGGGAGGTTTTCCTGACTCCGCGGTCAGGAATTTTTGGATTTTTGGGCCAAAAATTTTGCCGTCCCAAATCAAGCATCCAAAAGTGCCTCTAAGCCTTAAATTCAACCCCGAATCTCATGGCGGACTTCGTTTTTCAATTTGACCTGATTCCGTCCGGCCCATCCCGGGAGGTTTTCCTGACTCCGCGGTCAGGAATTTTTGGATTTTTGGGCCAAAAATTTTGCCGTCCCAAATCAAGCATCCAAAAGTGCCTCTAAGCCTTAAATTCAACCCCGAATCTCATGGCGGACTTCGTTTTTCAATTTGACCTGATTCCGTCCGGCCCATCCCGGGAGGTTTTCCTGACTCCGCGGTCAGGAATTTTTGGATTTTTGGGCCAAAAATTTTGCCGTCCCAAATCAAGCATCCAAAAGTGCCTCTAAGCCTTAAATTCAACCCTGAATCTCATGGCGGACTTCGTTTTTCAATTTGACCTGATTCCGTCCGGCCCATCCCGGGAGGTTTTCCTGACTCCGCGGTCAGGAATTTTTGGATTTTTGGGCCAAAAATTTTGCCGTCCCAAATCAAGCATCCAAAAGTGCCTCTAAGCCTTAAATTCAACCCCGAATCTCATGGCGGACTTCGTTTTTCAATTTGACCTGATTCCGTCCGGCCCATCCCGGGAGGTTTTCCTGACTCCGCGGTCAGGAATTTTTGGATTTTTGGGCCAAAAATTATGCCGTCCCAAATCAAGCATCCAAAAGTGCCTCTAAGCCTTAAATTCAACCCCGAATTTCATGGCGGACTTCGTTTTTCAATTTGACCTGATTCCGTCCGGCCCATCCCGGGAGGTTTTCCTGACTCCGCGGTCAGGAATTTTTGGATTTTTGGGCCAAAAATTTTGCCGTCCCAAATCAAGCATCCAAAAGTGCCTCTAAGCCTTAAATTCAACCCCGAATCTCATGGCGGACTTCGTTTTTCAATTTGACCTGATTCCGTCCGGCCCATCCCGGGAGGTTTTCCTGACTCCGCGGTCAGGAATTTTTGGATTTTTGGGCCAAAAATTTTGCCGTCCCAAATCAAGCATCCAAAAGTGCCTCTAAGCCTTAAATTCAACCCCGAATCTCATGGCGGACTTCGTTTTTCAATTTGACCTGATTCCGTCCGGCCCATCCCGGGAGGTTTTCCTGACTCCGCGGTCAGGAATTTTTGGATTTTTGGGCCAAAAATTTTGCCGTCCCAAATCAAGCATCCAAAAGTGCCTGTAAGCCTTAAATTCAACCCCGAATCTCATGGCGGACTTCGTTTTTCAATTTGACCTGATTCCGTCCGGCCCATCCCGGGAGGTTTTCCTGACTCCGCGGTCAGGAATTTTTGGATTTTTGGGCCAAAAATTTTGCCGTCCCAAATCAAGCATCCAAAAGTGCCTCTAAGCCTTAAATTCAACCCCGAATCTCATGGCGGACTTCGTTTATCAATTTGACCTGATTCCGTCCGGCCCATCCCGGGAGGTTTTCCTGACTCCGCGGTCAGGAATTTTTGGATTTTTGGGCCAAAAATTTTGCCGTCCCAAATCAAGCATCCAAAAGTACCTCTAAGCCTTAAATTCAACCCCGAATCTCATGGCGGACTTCGTTTTTCAATTTGACCTGATTCCGTCCGGCCCATCCCGGGAGGTTTTCCTGACTCCGCGGTCAGGAATTTTTGGATTTTTGGGCCAAAAATTTTGCCGATCCAAATCAAGCATCCAAAAGTGCCTCTAAGCCTTAAATTCAACCCCGAATCTCATGGCGGACTTCGTTTTTCAATTTGACCTGATTCCGTCCGGCCCATCCCGGGAGGTTTTCCTGACTCCGCGGTCAGGAATTTTTGGATTTTTGGGCCAAAAATTATGCCGTCCGAAATCAAGCATCCAAAAGTGCCTCTAAGCCTTAAATTCAACCCCGAATCTCATGGCGGACTTCGTTTTTCAATTTGACCTGATTCCGTCCGGCCCATCCCGGGAGGTTTTCCTGACTCCGCGGTCAGGAATTTTTGGATTTTTGGGCCAAAAATTTTGCCGTCCCAAATCAAGCATCCAAAAGTGCCTCTAAGCCTTAAATTCAACCCCGAATCTCATGGCGGACTTCGTTTTTCAATTTGACCTGATTCCGTCCGGCCCATCCCGGGAGGTTTTCCTGACTCCGCGGTCAGGAATTTTTGGATTTTTGGGCCAAAAATTTTGCCGTCCCAAATCAAGCATCCAAAAGTGCCTCTAAGCCTTAAATTCAACCCCGAATCTCATGGCGGACTTCGTTTTTCAATTTGACCTGATTCCGTCCGGCCCATCCCGGGAGGTTTTCCTGACTCCGCGGTCAGGAATTTTTGGATTTTTGGGCCAAAAATTATGCCGTCCGAAATCAAGCATCCAAAAGTGCCTCTAAGCCTTAAATTCAACCCCGAATCTCATGGCGGACTTCGTTTTTCAATTTGACCTGATTCCGTCCGGCCCATCCCGGGAGGTTTTCCTGACTCCGCGGTCAGGAATTTTTGGATTTTTGGGCCAAAAATTTTGCCGTCCCAAATCAAGCATCCAAAAGTGCCTCTAAGCCTTAAATTCAACCCCGAATCTCATGGCGGACTTCGTTTTTCAATTTGACCTGATTCCGTCCGGCCCATCCCGGGAGGTTTTCCTGACTCCGCGGTCAGGAATTTTTGGATTTTTGGGCCAAAAATTTTGCCGTCCCAAATCAAGCATCCAAAAGTGCCTCTAAGCCTTAAATTCAACCCCGAATCTCATGGCGGACTTCGTTTTTCAATTTGACCTGATTCCGTCCGGCCCATCCCGGGAGGTTTTCCTGACTCCGCGGTCAGGAATTTTTGGATTTTTGGGCCAAAAATTTTGCCGTCCCAAATCAAGCATCCAAAAGTGCCTCTAAGCCTTAAATTCAACCCCGAATCTCATGGCGGACTTCGTTTATCAATTTGACCTGATTCCGTTTGGCCCATCCCGGGAGGTTTTCCTGACTCCGCGGTCAGGAATTTTTGGATTTTTGGGCAAAAAATTTTGCCGTCCCAAATCAAGCATCCAAAAGTGCCTCTAAGCCTTAAATTCAACCCCGAATCTCATGGCGGACTTCGTTTTTCAATTTGACCTGATTCCGTCCGGCCCATCCCGGGAGGTTTTCCTGACTCCGCGGTCAGGAATTTTTGGATTTTTGGGCCAAAAATTTTGCCGTCCCAAATCAAGCATCCAAAAGTGCCTCTAAGCCTTAAATTCAACCCCGAATCTCATGGCGGACTTCGTTTTTCAATTTGACCTGATTCCGTCCGGCCCATCCCGGGAGGTTTTCCTGACTCCGCGGTCAGGAATTTTTGGATTTTTGGGCCAAAAATTTTGCCGTCCCAAATCAAGCATCCAAAAGTGCCTCTAAGCCTTAAATTCAACCCCGAATCTCATGGCGGACTTCGTTTATCAATTTGACCTGATTCCGTCCGGCCCATCCCGGGAGGTTTTCCTGACTCCGCGGTCAGGAATTTTTGGATTTTTGGGCCAAAAATTTTGCCGTCCCAAATCAAGCATCCAAAAGTGCCTCTAAGCCTTAAATTCAACCCCGAATCTCATGGCGGACTTCGTTTTTCAATTTGACCTGATTCCGTCCGGCCCATCCCGGGAGGTTTTCCTGACTCCGCGGTCAGGAATTTTTGGATTTTTGGGCCAAAAATTATGCCGTCCCAAATCAAGCATCCAAAAGTGCCTCTAAGCCTTAAATTCAACCCCGAATTTCATGGCGGACTTCGTTTTTCAATTTGACCTGATTCCGTCCGGCCCATCCCGGGAGGTTTTCCTGACTCCGCGGTCAGGAATTTTTGGATTTTTGGGCCAAAAATTTTGCCGTCCCAAATCAAGCATCCAAAAGTGCCTCTAAGCCTTAAATTCAACCCCGAATCTCATGGCGGACTTCGTTTTTCAATTTGACCTGATTCCGTCCGGCCCATCCCGGGAGGTTTTCCTGACTCCGCGGTCAGGAATTTTTGGATTTTTGGGCCAAAAATTTTGCCGTCCCAAATCAAGCATCCAAAAGTGCCTCTAAGCCTTAAATTCAACCCCGAATCTCATGGCGGACTTCGTTTTTCAATTTGACCTGATTCCGTCCGGCCCATCCCGGGAGGTTTTCCTGACTCCGCGGTCAGGAATTTTTGGATTTTTGGGCCAAAAATTTTGCCGTCCCAAATCAAGCATCCAAAAGTGCCTCTAAGCCTTAAATTCAACCCCGAATCTCATGGCGGACTTCGTTTTTCAATTTGACCTGATTCCGTCCGGCCCATCCCGGGAGGTTTTCCTGACTCCGCGGTCAGGAATTTTTGGATTTTTGGGCCAAAAATTTTGCCGTCCCAAATCAAGCATCCAAAAGTGCCTCTAAGCCTTAAATTCAACCCCGAATCTCATGGCGGACTTCGTTTTTCAATTTGACCTGATTCCGTCCGGCCCATCCCGGGAGGTTTTCCTGACTCCGCGGTCAGGAATTTTTGGATTTTTGGGCCAAAAATTATGCCGTCCCAAATCAAGCATCCAAAAGTACCTCTAAGCCTTAAATTCAACCCCGAATCTCATGGCGGACTTCGTTTTTCAATTTGACCTGATTCCGTCCGGCCCATCCCGGGAGGTTTTCCTGACTCCGCGGTCAGGAATTTTTGGATTTTTGGGCCAAAAATTTTGCCGTCCCAAATCAAGCATCCAAAAGTGCCTCTAAGCCTTAAATTCAACCCCGAATCTCATGGCGGACTTCGTTTTTCAATTTGACCTGATTCCGTCCGGCCCATCCCGGGAGGTTTTCCTGACTCCGCGGTCAGGAATTTTTGGATTTTTGGGCCAAAAATTTTGCCGTCCCAAATCAAGCATCCAAAAGTGCCTCTAAGCCTTAAATTCAACCCCGAATCTCATGGCGGACTTCGTTTTTCAATTTGACCTGATTCCGTCCGGCCCATCCCGGGAGGTTTTCCTGACTCCGCGGTCAGGAATTTTTGGATTTTTGGGCCAAAAATTTTGCCGTCCCAAATCAAGCATCCAAAAGTGCCTCTAAGCCTTAAATTCAACCCCGAATCTCATGGCGGACTTCGTTTATCAATTTGACCTGATTCTGTTTGGCCCATCCCGGGAGGTTTTCCTGACTCCGCGGTCAGGAATTTTTGGATTTTTGGGCCAAAAATTTTGCCGTCCCAAATCAAGCATCCAAAAGTGCCTCTAAGCCTTAAATTCAACCCCGAATCTCATGGCGGACTTCGTTTTTCAATTTGACCTGATTCCGTCCGGCCCATCCCGGGAGGTTTTCCTGACTCCGCGGTCAGGAATTTTTGGATTTTTGGGCCAAAAATTTTGCCGTCCCAAATCAAGCATCCAAAAGTGCCTCTAAGCCTTAAATTCAACCCCGAATCTCATGGCGGACTTCGTTTTTCAATTTGACCTGATTCCGTCCGGCCCATCCCGGGAGGTTTTCCTGACTCCGCGGTCAGGAATTTTTGGATTTTTGGGCCAAAAATTTTGCCGTCCCAAATCAAGCATCCAAAAGTGCCTCTAAGCCTTAAATTCAACCCCGAATCTCATGGCGGACTTCGTTTATCAATTTGACCTGATTCCGTCCGGCCCATCCCGGGAGGTTTTCCTGACTCCGCGGTCAGGAATTTTTGGATTTTTGGGCCAAAAATTTTGCCGTCCCAAATCAAGCATCCAAAAGTGCCTCTAAGCCTTAAATTCAACCCCGAATCTCATGGCGGACTTCGTTTTTCAATTTGACCTGATTCCGTCCGGCCCATCCCGGGAGGTTTTCCTGACTCCGCGGTCAGGAATTTTTGGATTTTTGGGCCAAAAATTATGCCGTCCCAAATCAAGCATCCAAAAGTGCCTCTAAGCCTTAAATTCAACCCCGAATTTCATGGCGGACTTCGTTTTTCAATTTGACCTGATTCCGTCCGGCCCATCCCGGGAGGTTTTCCTGACTCCGCGGTCAGGAATTTTTGGATTTTTGGGCCAAAAATTTTGCCGTCCCAAATCAAGCATCCAAAAGTGCCTCTAAGCCTTAAATTCAACCCCGAATCTCATGGCGGACTTCGTTTTTCAATTTGACCTGATTCCGTCCGGCCCATCCCGGGAGGTTTTCCTGACTCCGCGGTCAGGAATTTTGGATTTTTGGGCCAAAAATTTTGCCGTCCCAAATCAAGCATCCAAAAGTGCCTCTAAGCCTTAAATTCAACCCCGAATCT
>JALMGJ010000233.1:0-25774 GCA_023362775.1 Charina bottae
TTCCGGCCCCAATATGAGCTCTAGGGGGCTGAGAGATGCTCTGAAACAGTTTGACAGATGAACTTGCTTAGTTTTCTAATAAAACTAATCAAATCTATAAAAATAAATCTGGGTTTTATTTTTGAGACAGCCTACTCTAATTTCTTGTTGCAAGTTTATTATAGATCAATATTTGTACTTCATAGCAACAACGGTAGAAAACCCTGGCTTTGCTCTTGTTTTGTCCAGGCAAAGCGGGGATGAGTCCTGACATTCTGACATTTTATTCAGATACAGTCAAAACCAGCTTTGTGAGCATGCTTTGTGTGTGCAAGACACCCAAAACTGTGGCCTTCTCCCTCCAATTTAATTGTGACTCCTAAGGGATTATGATCCCGAGTTGAAAACTCCTGCAGTTTGAAACCTCCTGCAGTATGGGATCATATCCATCCATCCTTAAGGATTTAATGCTGTGATAAAGTTGCATCAGAGTTCTCATCAAAGAACTGGAACTGTCTGCCTTTGGGGCCGAGAACGGTTTAAAGGGATAAAACCGGTGCATTAAGCCTTGCAGAAACTCAGTGCATTTGTTCTGCTCTTTGTGTTGCCAGTAAATGCAAATAATGATCTGGGAACCACAAAAATGGGTTTATGGGATGCCAGGTGCTCAATTCTGCCCTGTGCAGGAGAATAGAAACACTGCAGGAGAATAAACCCGTCATAAAAATGATGAAAATCAGAAGTTGCCATGTTGTGTTAAAATTCATTCATAAGTTTCTTGGCCATTCTCAGCCCAAGTAGCAGTGGGGGGAAAAAAGTGGAGTTGAAACATTATTTCATCTCTTGAATCTAGAGGCCACCACTGAATGTTTAAGATGCGGGTGGTAGGGTAGGGTAGGGTAGGGTAGGGTAGGGTAGGGTAGGTAGGTAGATAGATAGATAGATATAAGAACAGTGAATGATAAATAAGTTGCAGCTAACTTATAAAAGCAGCTATGAGAGATGATGTGTATGTGAATAAAAGATGACGGTGGAACTGCCTGTGAAACGAAAGGTTGGGTACTAATATTATTCTGCTTTAGTGGCAATTCTGCATAAAGCAACTATTTTTTAAAAAATTGCCATCTTTAGTCTAAGCTAAACTCCTGCCAGAAATGCAGTCCTTGGGCTGAGAAATCAGTTCTATTTAAAGTAATGTCAATGTTTCTATTTTTTCAATAAACGATAACTCCAGGTGGACCGTTTTGCATAGTCAAGCGTATTCCAGCCATATATGGCTGTACCAGTTCTGTGTCAGTCCAAATAAATTAATCTGATCAGTAGCCATTACACTTTTCAAATTACCAACTGTAATACTCAAATCCTATGCCAGATATTAAGGTGCTTTATAGAGTTACAGTTGGTATGGTCAGCTGCCATCTGAATGCATCCCTTGACAAGTATTGATGGAATAAATTAATGCCCTAATGTTATAAGGTATTTTGACATATTTTAACAACCACTTCAGTGGCATTTAACAGATGAGAAATCATTGCGGCTTCTAATACTTAACTTATCTGATTTCAAGTGAACCTGATGGTTTGGGAATCAGTTTTCTAAGGAAGGTTGGCTTGTTAACAGTATTATGCAGTTACAAGTAAATGTGGTCACAGCTGGTTCTGGTTTTTTAGCTTATCCACCTGATTGGAAGCAACAGGTTTTTTATTTTTTCCCCTCATTTCTTACACTGACACCTAGTGTTCACTGTTCCTGTGCATTCTAATACTTACAGCCCAATCATTTACCCATCTACTCAGAAGTAAACCAGTGTAAACAGGTTTGGGAATGTAATCCGTTTATGCTATTAATGAGTTGCGGCAAGGCAATACCTTTCTTAAAACTTTACTATCACTAATTATCATTATTTGCTGCTTTGCTAGTCTACATTGCATTCCTGTTAGCAGTAAGAATAAGAATACAACAATGAATAACAGTTCCTATGCAGATATAAAAATGGGGTTCAGATGTAAAGTCAAGTGGTATAATTGGAGTAACTGGAGGTTAGGGCAAGAAACAGAAAACACAATTACTATATATTAATATATCTATCTATATATAATTGTGTTTACTGTTTTCTTGCCTAACCTCAGTTACTCTGATTATACATACATACATACATATAAGAATTTTAATTATAGTAGTAAAATCTAAAACAAACTAAACTTAAAGAAAGAAAAGAAAATAGAGAGGAGTAAAAAGAGAAAGAGAAAGAAAGAAAGAAAGAAAGAAAGAAAAGAAAGAAAGAAAGAAAGAAAGAAAGAAAGAAAATATAATAAAGAGAAAAGATGTAAAGAAATGACTTCCAATCTTCACAAGTATAAACAAATTTATTTGTTTATTTAAATAAAATTTTATTTATTATTATTTTTATTTTATTTATTTTATTTTATTTTATTTATTTTTTATTTCCCTTTTAAATTTTAAAACCTCAGCCAGTTTCTTTTGTAGATCCAGTGAAACATACTTTTCTAAACCATTCTCTTGCTGTCAGTTGTAAATCACTTTCGATACCATCTCTATCTTGTCAGATAAAATTTGTTCTACATCTGTCATTTTCTTCGATAATATCTTTTTGGACATAGTCTATTCATAGAAGCAGACATCATTACTGACATTGTTGATATTATGGCTCCTATTTTCTGATTCCATTCTTCAAAAGTCTCCTTCAGTATTTTCATTGACATAACCATCTTGCAGGCCTGTATATCTTTCCTCTACCTAAAATCTTAATCCCCTCTAGTGTCCAGTTTTTTAAATCATGAAATTATTTAACTATATTGTGTCTTGTAAAAACCAAATAATCTATTTCCCACAAGAAGCTGTTTGTTCTTTATAATTAATTTCAAAGTCTTATTGTAAAAGTTTCAATATTCCAATTTTATCTGGACCCTTAGTCCATTTATAACTTTCTAAGATCAAAATCTTATTTATCTTTTTTTCTGTTTATTTCAGATTCTTTAAATTCTTAAGCGATGATTTTCTTTCATTCAGGATTGAAGGCAGACTCACCAGCGTTTTCAAACTTCTTGTTCCAAAGGTCTCTAAAGGTCTCTAATAGCTTAGAAGTAATTAATAAGCAATTTCTGAAAGTGATTGAAAGTGAGGTTTGTGAACTTAGTGTCATTTAAAAGTCTTCACCACAGTTGCAAGCAAGATGGCTAGTCCCATGATCTCTTGGCGCTCAAACTGCGGAAAAACGCCTGTCTCCTGCCTGTCTCCTCATGGGGAGCAGCCATCCAGAGCACATGTGGGCAATCTCCCATCCTCTTTTTATCCGGAGAGGTTCCAAGGAACTGGTCTACTCACCGGTTCCTTGGTCCTTTGCCGCAGTTGTTGGCTCAGTTCGCCATACCTCCCCTGGAAGCCTAAACACAATTACTATCCATTGAATTTGTTTAATATATTAGGTCTACCAGACCTAGGTTGTAATCATTCCAATGAATCTCTCTCTTTACTACAATCTAGTTGTCTGGAGTTTTCCAGGTCAGACTTTATCGGCCTAGAAATATACTGGCTTTATTTACCAAATATACTTATCCTAAAGAGAGAACAACACCTCCACCAACACAAGCAGTACAAGCCATGGTACATAAACAGAGAGCAAGTCCAACTCCCTTTTCGCACTGAAGATGTTGCCTAGTCTGACAATGAAATGTCTGCAAGAAAACAACAAGGCTCAGAGAGCACCAAGGACTCCACAGTTCAACCCTGAGCTACAAATATTCTCTTTGATTGATACTTATCCCAGTCAGCCACCAACCTGGTCAAATATCCCTACCATGGGTTTCCATGGAAGGGCCCAAGGGGGGCTGGGAAGCAATGGAACATGATGCAGATTATGTACGGATGCAAATTACATCCATCACATACATACATGATCATGTGATCTCTACATGGTTTTAACCAACACCTGTGCTCCATACATATTGGGAAGTGCACAAATAAAATAAAATCTTTATTACAGTCAAAGACCAGCAGTACACAATCATTCTAACTAAATCAAAAGATACAAGGTGAGGAATAGAGAGTCCCAGTTCACTTTCTCCAGGAAGTTCGTGGTCCAGTGAATATTTGCACCAGGAGAGTTGGCAAGCATTCATGATATCACTAGTCTTTTCATTATTGGCCATTTGCGTATGCAACAGTAGTGAGGTTTGTCTTTTATAGTCCATCACTAAGTGGGGAAGATGTGTTCTGTGTTGCCAGGCTTGGCAGTGATTTCTGTAATGGAGAAGACTGTCATCTGCCACTCTTTCTCTCTAATTTTTAGAGGCCTATCTATCAGGTATGTGGGAGAGATTTACTTTTTTATTTGTTTATATTTGTGTACTTTGGATTTGGGGGTGTTTATTGTTTCAAAGATTACTTGAGTGTGCACTTCAGAAAGAGGTTGGCATAAAAATCAAATAAATAAATAAAATTGTAAGCTAAGTTGAGCTGTGCTAAATCTGCTATGGAAGATTTGTTTTTCCTCCTCTGTTTTCCAAGATCTTCTGACCAAGGAAATAGTTCCTTCTGGTTGATAATCTGGATCCTTCACCTATGTTTCCACAAAATTCAATAGGGGAGATGTATCAAGATATTATATGGGACTTGGGAAGTTTGGAGACTGAAAACTGGGACATTGTCAATAAATCCTGTCCAGAAAATCTGGGGCAAAGCCTGAGATTTCAGCCTCTTCTAATTCTCAAGAAACCCTCATTATGTAGTAATGAGCAAATGCCTTAAAAGTTTGGCCTCTACAGAGGGCAAGTTTATTGGAGAAACCACTATTAGTAGTGAAGATCCTCTAAGTATGCCAGATAAGGATAGTTTCTTAGATGTTCTCAAATAAGATGGTAAGATGGTTGTGATCAAGGATGTAACAACTCTAGCAAACCCTAAGCTTGAATATGGAAACTTAAGCTTTACAAACTATAGACAGGTACAGGAATGAATGAAAGATACTAATTATTCACTATTTATGTATCTAATTATTTGTTTGTTGGTTATTTAATTCATTTTTAAGCTTCATCAATCACTGCAGCAATTGTAGGCAGTGTAGAGTGATATTATGAATACAATTTAAAACAAGAACAAAGAAAAAAGAATAACAATAAAAGAATTAAAAACCCAAGAAAAATGACGTGTGGAGAGAAAAATCATCAAATAGTTTATTTTGAGGGATGCAGGCCCTGTTAACTGAAAGTACAAAATACAGTAGAATGTTTACTTTTCATATGGCTTTAAAAGAAGGGTCATATTTAGTTTTAACTATTGTATTCTACTCTCAGTTTCTCAGATAGAGAGATAGAGAATTAAGCTAAATATCTATGCAACCTCCTATATTAATTTAGATCCATAGAACCATGAGAGTACTTTTATTTAAATATAGTCCCAATTTTTTTTCTATTAGCTCAAATTCTCACAACAGTTTTCTGGAAGTCTGAATTGAAATTCAAATCCAAGTTTCAGCCCCTAAAAACAGAAATAATCACTTAAAAGCTTCCCCACATCCTCTTATCCTCCAGAATGCTCAATACTACCCTATCTTACTTTTTTTTCTGGGAAGGTGGGCGAGCCAGTTTGGTTTAGTGGTTAAGGTGCTGGGCTAGAAACCAGGAGACTGTGAGTTCTAGTCCCGTCTTAGGCATGAAAGCCGGCTGGGTGACCTTGGGCCAGTCACTCTCTCAGCCCAACTCACTTCACAGGGTTGATGTTGTGGGGAAAATAGGAGGAGGAAGGAGTATTAGGTATATTTGCCACCTTGAGTTATTTATACAAATAATAAAGGGATAAAAAATAAATAAATATTACCAAAGAAAGCACTGGGTTGCATCCATTCACAGCTTTGATTGTCTAAGATGCCTACAAGGCCTATAGAGGACCTCAAAGCATTATTTGAAATAAAGATGATCCTAGAGGGTGACATTTTACTTTGCAACCTGTTAGATTCCTGGTACAAAGGAAAAGAGAGTATGTATGACACTTGATATGGGTTTTGTGAAGCTTAGACATGCATTTTTGTGGGAAATCTGAAGTATAGGTGTGGGAACAACAGTCATTAGCCAATGACTCCTGTTCTGATTTCTGGAACAGATGGGGTGCTGTCAGCCTTCCCAGGTGGACCAGACAGGAAACCCAACCAGATGAGCTAATTCTACTTTATTGTACGACTACATTAACAGAATCTGAAAGTCTGAATGTACAAATCTCCCATCGTCTCCTTTACAGCCTGATAACTAAGGAGGATCCCTTCTGAGCCTCTTTCTCCGCCCATTATACAGCCGTGGGCTATGCCCTCTCTTATCTGACCGTTCCCTAGGCAGCATCTCTTTGCCCTGTCTCTCAAGGTCTTCTTACATACCATTACAGGTGCAGAGCAGTGCCTTTCCTGAAATTTTGGCAGATTGTAATCTTTGTATAAATAAAAGAATTCTCAAGGAAATTCTGGACAAATTCTACTTCAGGATTTATTTGTAACTAACCAGGATTTTATTTATTTATTTGCACTTGCTTTTATACTGCTTCTATCCTTCTGACTCTCAGCATCTCACAAACAAAAAATCTGATAGATTTATTTTTGCCAGCTTCAGTAGCAACCTTCATTTTTTTTAAAATTATATTAGTTCCACATATAGGCAATTATCAGAACATGTATAACAAAGGCTGGATACTTATTTTCTAAGAATAGATACCAGCAACAGTTCAGGTATACTGTAACTGGTACAAAAATACACCCTGGGTCACCATGCCATCTAAGAATCCATAATATGTTTACTGAGTTTATGAACTTCCTTTTTCAGGGATGATTTGATCCTGTGTGTTCTTGCACAGATAATCTAATTCATTGCCTACTGTAACGTTCATCTAATTAAAAACCAACTTTAGTTTACAGATTCTTATCCAGTTTATAGGCAGTGATGTAGAAGCATAGGCATTTTCATATGCATTGGCTCTGGACTTGTCTGATTAAATGATGTCTCAATTTAAGATAGGGTTTCTCAACCAGGGTTCCATGGAACCCTAGGGTTCCACGAGAGGTCACTAGGGGTTCCCTGGGAGATCACAATTTATTTAAAAAATTATTTCAAATTCGGGCAACTTCACATTAAAGAGGTAAGTTTCATTCTTTATTTTTAGTTTAAGAACACTGTTAATGCATATATACAGGCCTACCCATGAAATGAATGTAATAATTTTGTAACTTCTGGCCTATATTTGAGCCTGAATGTGCAGGGGTTCCCAAAGGCCTGAAAAATATTTCAAGGGTACCTCCAGGGTCAAAAGGTTGAGAAAGGCTGGTTTAAGAGATGAGTCAGCTTTTTGTCTTGCTCTGAGCTTCTTTTGCAATACTATGACTTTGGGGCAGACTGTTCTCACATTGGTAGCAACTCTTCCTTTTCCCCCTCTTGAGCTTAAATGAATAATTTCTAAACATATCCAGGCTAGTGCTTTAGTCCTCAACTGAAGAGAAATGGAAAACAGAACTATTATGCATTTTATCCCTATTCCTTTTGCCTGGGCTCTTGTGCACATGGGAAGATTGGCAAGAATCTGCAAATAGCCCAGATCAACCCTGGATTTTAAAGTAGAATTTTTGGAGCTTGTGCATTGTTTAGGATTTATTTTCCTCTCTCCCCACTCCTACTCTAGCTTTTATAGTAGCATGTAATCATGGTTAAAAATATTGGGGAAAGCATATCTTCCAATGCTTTCATACACGACATAGGGATGATGGCAAAACAGTTTGGATGTTCCTTTATTTTTACAAACATAGCCCTTAGGAGATATCACTTTGACATGGTGGGAATACTCTCAGTAGTTTTAGTGACTCTGGGCCAGAGTGAAGCTGGCAGAAGCGTGGCAGGTCACCAGTAAGGTCAAAAGGGAGGAGTGAAGCTAAGAATAATCCACAATAGAGGTTGGGGCAGATGGGTCTGCTGATGTGAGGGAAGCCCTGATGAGGGAATGCCAATCCAACCATGAAGAATACAATGGCCGAACATATTTGTATTGTTGCCAAGGAAATGGAATGGACATGGCTGAAACATCTGGAAAGTGTAAGGGCAAGGTAGAAAGACAGTCCAGTAAGACCAACAGGACCAAACTTTCCTTTTGAATCTCAATAGGGACAAAAATGACAAAACCCTAACTGAAATGGAGGGGGGGGGGAATCAAGCTGATAGGCTAAGATGCACATCTTTGGGAATTTGGTCTGCTCTGCAGCAAAAATGCTAAAAACTCTTAATAGCTCTGCTAAAGTAAGAAAAGTACTATTAGTAAGTTAATATTTGCTGCTGTAGACTGACTGCTTAAATCATAGCCTGAAGCTTCTTCACTCTACCTGTGAGGAGCTCCTCAAGGTTTCATCAAGCATAAGGACTAAGGAAAGAGCAATAGGCAATAGCAATAGTTAACATCAAGGTCTATGCCAAGGTGCTTATTTCACAGCATATTCTTTATGATATTGAGCATGATGTTCAGTAAGAGCATCCCATCTGGATACTATTACCTGTAGGATGTGCAGCTTGTATATATCTTCTAGACGTTAGTTTCTAATGTTAAACAAAGGAAGCTGATTAAAACCAGCTGTAAAACAATTTTCATAGTTTTTTTACAGTGAGTATTGAATTACGTTGCACATGACTATATGTCTGAACTAGAACTAAAATAAATCTTTGCTGACTTATTAAAATTAGTATATTGTTTATTTAAAGCTGAACTAAATGTAGCACTTTACTAATTTGGCAGTGGAATTTAGTATTGCTGAGTTCAGTATATATATTTTCATGCCTGTAAGAAATGATTGCTGATTTATTTGTGCAGTGTGCTTCAGAAAGCACTTTTCATTTGCCCCCAAAAATGTAAACATTATAACAAAATCATATTCTTCGAAAAATTAACATGAAAGATGTATTAAATTCAACAGTGCAGACATGTCAAAGAAATGTGCAGTTACTGGTTGTAACATTTTGTATGACATAGTCATCATAAAGGGTTGTATGAGGAAGTTACACTGAACTGTCATATATTTAAATATTTGTTTATGGTTCATTTGCTCTGAAATCCCCTCCATCAAATTGCCAATTCTAATTTAAATGTGAATAGGACATAAGGCTCACATGACACAGTTCATACAGAAAGCCTAATTTTTACAAGCAGCAGTTTTCCAGGAATTCTTCCTAGTTCTACTACCTGTCATTGTTTTTAATTGGAAATCTGAAGAATGGTATCTTACATGTGTACATTCAGGCAAATTTGTGAAACATTCCATATTTTTAAATACATAGTTTGGTTATGCTTATATTGATATTATTTATGGTTCTGTTGTTTTATTTAATACAGTTAATTATTGATGCTAATTGCTAAAGTCTGTTTAATGTTGCATTGAAAACTGCCATGGGCTGGCATGCCAGCAGTATGCAAGTATAAATTAGTAAAACAAACAAATAAACAAACAAATGTAAAGCCAATGGGAATGTGTCTCTACTAGTAAGATATTTTTAAAGGAGGATTTGCTTTTTCAAATACTAAATTGTTCTTTTCTCATAATCCTCACTTCTACCTTCTCCCTCTCTCAATTGTTGTTCTTAAAGTTAGAATGTGAATGGGGTGAAATTCAGGTGTATTGTTGGATCAGATGATAGGAAGGGAATTCTAATAGAGAAGACTAAAAAGAAAGATGCCTGTACTTGTAATTCCTATTTTAGGGATACAGTGGCCAAATTTCAGTCCTCTGTATAAGAATTTGGTGACAGTTTTGTTACACTGGCTTAGATTTGTGCATTGAAACAGCTACTTCTGCAATCTGAATTATATCTAAAGCTATATGGATTAATAAATATTATTTTAAGTTAATATTTCAAGTATGAAAGTCTACCTCAAAACCCACAGAAATGCTATTATCTCTTAAATGTGTCTATTGAAACAAAAAGTGACAAATAAGATTCTCTAAGGAAAATATTTTGAAATTCAGAAAATGTTTTCAGAATGATTAACAGTGTTGTTTGTGGTAAATGTTCTCTGAGAAAAATCATGTCTTGCTCATGAATACCATGTAAGGCAAATGGCCAAGGACATTTCTAATCTTCCTTCATACACACTTCAGCTTTATTTTCATCCAATTGTATCTCATTTGGCTGTGTTTTCCACAATAGTTTGTTCTGTTGTACAAGTTCATTTAAAGGCAGTATTCTTAGATAAAAAGTGGAATAAAAATTCTTTGTATTAATAGGTACAATGATCCAGTATGAGCATGCAATCTTAGCATTAATTCTGTGCTACAAGATTAAGTTTCAAACACTTTTTAATTATGGTAATTAGTTACATGCCCTTTCCAAGCAGTGGGTAATGGTGTGTGTGTGTGTGAATACACATTCATTCATTTACGGGGCAAGGTGTTTATTTTTTACATTTTTATACTGCCCAAATCAACTCTGGATGGTTAACAATTAAAAAAAAACAGCAATCCTTAAAGGTGAACTTGACTGGCTTGAACCAGCATAACATAATTAAGAAACAGTTACCTAATCACCATCAACTCAAATCAATTACTGCTTTAGAAAGGAGAAACTTCATTGCTCCCCAGAATTCCAAGACTGAAGGGATGTGCCATATCTCAGGGGTCAGCATGTTCCACACTATTGGTGCAACTACCGAGAAGGCCTGCCTTCTGTGATCTGCACATGTCCCTTCTACCTGAAGCAAGGACTGGACTTTGAGCAAGCCCTCCCTTGATGCTCTTACAAAGCAGGCAGAATCATTTGGGTAAGGTGGTCCCTGATGTTACCTGGTGCTCTACCATAACTTAGTCGTGATAACCAACACTTTGAATTGGGTCCTGACGTTTACTGACAACAATGCAATGATTATATTACTGATTATATTATTATTATTTATAATTAAATATATAATTAATTTATAATTAAATATATAAATAATAATATAAATATATAATATATTATTATTATATTATTATCCTGCTAGGATTCTGGCCACTGCATCCTGTACCAATTATAGCTTCTGAGGTGTCTTCCAAGGCAGCCCACATGGAGCATGTTGCACTAGTTATGCCATGCAGTGATAGCAGCATAAGTTCTCATCTCCAAGGCTCATAGGTGGCCCACCCAGCCTAAGCCACGTAAGGGGCCCCTGCCACAGTTTCCACTGCTGCTCCGTCAACAGCCATGATTCTAGGAGAAACCTCAAGTCATGGCCCTGCTCTTTGTTCTGCATACTGCAAAATCTTGTGTGTTATCTTACTAGCATGTGAGATAAGTGCAATTCTTAAGTAGTTTGAGCATTCTTTAGTGCTACCCTTTTTTGGTATTGGAATATAAATTGATCTTTTCCCTTGGCCACTGCTGTGTGTTTCCATATCTGCTTACAAAGCACATTTATCAATTTAACTGCTTCCTCTTTAAAAAATCTGAAACATTTCTACTCCTGCAGCTGTGTTGTTAGCAATATTTTCTTTTAACTTCACTTTTCCAGAATGTTTGGGTGTACTTTAGCGACCAAAACTTCATATATACGTATTTTCGATGTAGGGATTTTTTTATACAGTTCATCCACATATTTGTGCTATCATCTTTCTCCAGGAGACTTTCTTTGTCTTTTATCATTTATCATGTCATCATCTTTGAATAAAAGTTTCAGATTTCTGTAATTTCTTAAATAACTTGTCTAATAACTTTTCCTTCCCACTGGATTTTTACCCTCAATTTCTTTTTTTTTAAAGATATAGACACACCTTGTGCCTTCTTGCTCTTTTCTGAAGTTCAGTGTTTCTTCAGCCATTCTCAGTGTGTCAGTAGACAAAAATTTTGCTTTCTTTTGCCTTTTGGGACATTTTTGTTTCCATCATCTTTAATGATGTCATAAATTTAAGTCCAGAATTCCTCAGGGCATCTGTTTATCAGACCTAATCCATTAAATCTATTCTTTGCTCTCTTCACATAGGGAATATTCCTGAAGACATATCTCATTTGTCCAATGATTTTGCTTTCTTTAGTTTAAAGCTGTAGATTTACAGGAAGGAGTTCATGATCTCAGCTGCAGTTAGCAGCAGGTCCAGTTTATGCTAACTATGAAGTTCTTGTCCACAGAAAAAAACCTGATGCTCCTGTAATGTGAAATGACCCATTCCAGTCCATTTCATATGGCTGATTTCCAGAATGTTGATGTTCAGTCTTGACATTTCTGCTCTGGCAACATCAAGTTCGCCTTGGTTCATGGTTCTGACATTCCACCTACCAATGTTATACTGTATATATCTTTGCAGCACTAAACTCTCCTTTAGCAACCAGATACCTTTTTGGCTTTAATCCAGCCATATTACAAGCACCAGATATACTTGTACTTGCCCTCTGCTTTTCCCAAGTACCTTGCTGGATAGCGTCCAACCTGAAAGGCTCATTTTCTGGTAAGATATTATCAACCCTTTGAGATAAGCCAGGTCGGGAAACAGATGCCACAAAGACTATTGTAACTCTAATATTGCAGGATATAATAAGAGAATATTGAAAGCCTAAGAGAGATTCTCTCTCCCCCCTCTTATACCAAGAAAATCAAGGCAGGACAACCTTGAGTTTCTTCCTCACTACTTCTTCCCTTTCAAGGTGAAGCTGGTAGTTTGCCCAATGGCAGTTCAATGCCTTCTTCAAAGCCATCTCTGTAGTCCTCTACAGATATTGACATTGTCTTGGTTGTGAATGTCCATTTGGTTTTCTTGGCAGTGGTCCACAGTGAATAAGACCCCTCTTCTATGATCCTTCTGGGAATGTCTACTTCTAACAGTATAGCTCATAGTATCATTGAGATGCACAAGCCCATTCATTACTACAAATAACAATCCACAAAGGTAATTTTAAAAAGAAAATAAAAGAGTTCAAGATTAGCAAGGCGCAATCCCAACCCCTACGGTTCCCTTACAAGCTCCTCCGTGCTATTTTCCATACTCCCTTGCCTAGATATCTATTAGAACTGATCCATTGATCAGTCCATATCCATTGATCACCTCAGTAACAGAGGCAGAAATGGCACTGGGATAATAGAGATTTTGACAGAAAAGAATGTTCAAAAATTGACTCCATGCCCATTCCTCTTACTAAAAATAAAAAATAAAAATCCACAAAGAGCCCAACAAACACAAGAACATTACTTGCTGGTGCATAATCACAGACATAATCAGATACAATGGAATCCATCCAGTGGTATGGATCTGATTTCTATGTCTCTATGTAGTGCTATACCGATAACCTAAGCCAGGGGTCGGCAAACTTTTTATGCCGGGAGCCATTTTGACATGCTCGTGCACATTTTGAAATGCTAGAGAGCCAGGGGGCGGGGTTTGCGGGCGGGGGCCAATCACGTGGAAGGGGGCGGGGTTTGCGGGCGGGGGCCATTCGCATGGAAGGGGGCGAGGTTTGCGGGCGGCGGCCAATCACGTGGAAGGGGGCGGGGTTTGCGGGCGGGAGAGGGCGTCCACCCGGCCCAGCTGCCCGGGGTCCAGGGAGATCAGCTCCGGCGGGATCTGTGGCGAAGAGCGGCCGTGGGGGGGGGCGGCGGCGACGACAAACGACACGCTTCAGGCTTTCAGCGCTGGAAGGAGGCCGCCTTCCAGCGCTGAAAGCCTAAAGCACGCCGCTTGTCGTCGCCGCCTGCCCCCCCCACGGCCGCTCTTCGCCCGCACGCGTTGAACAAAGAAGACGATGGAGGGTGGGAAACGAGGCCTGCCCGCTTACCTGCCTGCTTGCCTCCCTCCGCGAGGCCCTCCGCTGCCTTCCCGGGGTCCAAGCCGGATCGGGGGCCTCGCGGAGAGAAGCAGGCAGGCAGGTAAGCGGGCAGCCCTGGCCTCCGTCGCCGGGCCCGCCCCCCTCGGCCGCTTCCGCCCGCCCGCGTGGAAGAAAGAAGACGATGGAGGGTGGGAAACGAGGCCTGCCCGCTTACCTGCCTGCTTGCCTCCCTCCGCGAGGCCCCCCGCTGCCTTCCCAGGGTCCAAGCCGGATCGGGGGCCTCGCGGAGAGAAGCAGGCAGGCAGGTAAGCGGGCAGCCCTGGCCTCCGTCGCCGGGCCCGCCCCCCTCGGCCGCTTCCGCCCGCCCGCGTTGAACAAAGAAGACGATGGAGGGTGGGAAACGAGGCCTGCCCGCTTACCTGCCTGCTTGCCTCCCTCCGCGAGGCCCCCCGCTGCCGTCCCAGGGTCCAAGCCGGATCGGGGGCCTCGCGGAGAGAAGCAGGCAGGCAGGTAAGCGGGCAGCCCTGGCCTCCGTCGCCGGGCCCGCCCCCCTCGGCCGCTTCCGCCCGCCCGCGTGGAAGAAAGAAGACGATGGAGGGTGGGAAACGAGGCCTGCCCGCTTACCTGCCTGCTTGCCTCCCTCCGCGAGGCCCCCCGCTGCCTTCCCAGGGTCCAAGCCGGATCGGGGGCCTCGCGGAGAGAAGCAGGCAGGCAGGTAAGCGGGCAGCCCTGGCCTCCGTCGCCGGGCCCGCCCCCCTCGGCCGCTTCCGCCCGCCCGCGTTGAACAAAGAAGACGATGGAGGGTGGGAAACGAGGCCTGCCTGCTTACCTGCCTGCTTGCCTCCCTCCGCGAGGCCCCCCGCTGCCGTCCCAGGGTCCAAGCCGGATCGGGGGCCTCGCGGAGAGAAGCAGGCAGGCAGGTAAGCGGGCAGCCCTGGCCTCCGTCGCCGGGCCCGCCCCCCTCGGCCGCTTCCGCCCGCCCGCGTTGAACAAAGAAGACGATGGAGGGTGGGAAACGAGGCCTGCCCGCTTACCTGCCTGCTTGCCTCCCTCCGCGAGGCCCCCCGCTGCCTTCCCAGGGTCCAAGCCGGATCGGGGGCCTCGCGGAGAGAAGCAGGCAGGCAGGTAAGCGGGCAGCCCTGGCCTCCGTCGCCGGGCCCGCCCCCCTCGGCCGCTTCCGCCCGCCCGCGTGGAAGAAAGAAGACGATGGAGGGTGGGAAACGAGGCCTGCCCGCTTACCTGCCTGCTTGCCTCCCTCCGCGAGGCCCCCCGCTGCCTTCCCAGGGTCCAAGCCGGATCGGGGGCCTCGCGGAGAGAAGCAGGCAGGCAGGTAAGCGGGCAGCCCTGGCCTCCGTCGCCGGGCCCGCCCCCCTCGGCTGCTTCCGCCCGCCCGCGTTGAGCGAAGATGATGATGGGGGCGGGAAACGAGGCCTGCCCGCTTATCTGCCTGCTTGCCTCTCTCCGCGCAGGGGCTGCTGCGGCTGGAGATGGCGCTGCCTCCCTGCCGCGCCGGGCCTCGCTCAGTGCGAGAGCCAGGGGGCGGGGTTTGCGGGCGGGGGCCTATCACGTGGAAGGGGCGGGGGTGAGTTCAGCTGCGGAAGAGCCACACTCAAGGGGCCAAAGAGCCGCATCTGGCTCGCGAGCCGCCATTTCCGACCCTTGACCTAAGCCATTGGTGCCATACCATGCTAAGAATCAAGGATATGTCCTCTAAGTGTCTTAAAGCAATAATTTTGATACATGAAGTTTTAAAAAACGTTGTCCAAAACAATAAAATGGGCTCATTTAACGGCTTCTGGATCCTGTGAAAGAGTCTCCATCTTGTCAGACTTCTTTGTATTATATACATGTAGATTGCAGAGTTCTGATTGCAAGCTGTATTTTATCTACTTAGTCCAAGGTCATATATTTTTGATTTTTGATAATTAGAAATTAGAGAGGTTTATTATTTCACACACTACTACTACTACTACTGTTGGAAATAAGGCACTATCTGCTTTCAGATAGCGCTGAACAAACTATGTAAAAGCACGAGGCCATCACTATCAGGAAAGCAGAAAGTTGGCTTTTTTGCATTTAATTTGGTAAATCAATATGTACTTCCCTTGTATAAGCAATTGCAGCATGCTGTTTTGAATAAATGCTACTCTCTACAGTAATAAAGGAAGTGTTTTCATAAGTTTACAGTATAGCATGTAATTCCTATCTAGCATGAGTTACAGCCATCAGAAAGACATAATGTCTCAGAATAATGCAAATTTTGTCCTGTGCATATACCTCAAAAATGTTGTTTAATATCAGAAAACAAGGCAAAGGTTATATAAATGATTGCTTCAGGTACCTTAAATATGATTTTGTGAAAGAATCTCTCCTGTTCCTTTAAGCAGGGCTAAGGCCAAATTCTGGCAATTTGCTTTTTTTATCTCTGATCTTTGTGCATGTATTAGAATGTTTGTCAAAGATGCATTTTTTCCGTTTATGAATGTTCAGATTGTGTCACATTGAGATCATCTGCTAATATGTCCCATTGACGCATGTGGAATTTTTGTGGTCCTCATTCTTTATAAATAAACTGTTCCTAATTTTACCTGTTGGAAATGTCTTATTAAAATTATTTTAAGTATGAGTTTCTAGAACTGTTGTTCCTTAGGGATCCGTTCCATGCTGCAACCTCTATTAAAAATTGTTGGGAAAATGCACAAGCTTGAATGCTGAGGCACATGCCATGCCTAGCTTCCATTTCCCACACCAGTTTGAGGTATGTTAATAGCATATTGTAGGACAATAATAGGCTTATTCATACATGAATAAGCACAGGGATGGGACAGAGCCAAATATCACAGTTTCTAACATCATACGCATCAAGTCACCCTCCCCCAGGTATTGGTGAGTAAATGGCAGCATCAGTGGCAAGAGGATATTTCTGCATTTCAGTAAGCAGTAAGCACAAGTGGCTGCAGAGAGGAGATTTTCGTTCATGCAAGTGTATCATCAAATCTTTATTACGGTCATAGACCAACATAATGAGGGTGGAGTACAGTCAATTAAAAAGCATAAAAGATACATCAGAGTCTAAAAAATATTATGAAAAGCTAGAAGATATTTATGCATGCATGCATGCATGCATGCATGCATGCATGCTTCAAATTTAGTCACCGCCCATCTCACTCAAAGAGCGCTCTGGGCGGTTTACAATAAAAACAAAAATAAATAATCATTAAAATACAATAAAAACAATATTCTTAGATAAGAATGCAATCCAAGATGGAGATATCTTAATTATCTTCATGGTGCTAACCACCCTCAGGATTGGTTGCTCCTCCTCCCACCCCACGCGAGCTGGCAGAGCCAGGCCTTCAGTCCTTTCCAGAAGGCCAGGAAAGTGGGGGCTTGTCTCACCTCCGAGGGGTGAAGGTTCCATAGGGCGGGGGCAATGGCAGAGAATGCTTTATTCCTGGGCCCCGCCAAACGACATTCTTTTATGGACTGGGTCCGTAACATGCCTTCTCTGCCTGACCAGGTGGGACGGGTTGATGTAATGGGGATGAGACAGTCCCTCAGGTAGCCTGGACCCATGCCATGTAGAGCTTTAAAGGTAATAACCAACACGTTAAATTGGACCTGGAAGCAAACTGGCACCCAATGCAGCTCCCGCAGCAAAGGTGTCACATGTGCCATCGTCACATAGAGCTCATTGCAATAGTCTATACGGGAGATGACTAGGGCATGAGTGACTGACCGGAGGGCCTCCTGATCCAGGAACGGGCATAACTGGTGCACAACATGAAGTTGGACAAAGGCCCTCCTGGCCACAACTGCCACCTGCTCCTTGAGCAGGAGTCGTGAGTCCAGGAAGACCCCCAGATTCCACACAAAGTCTGTCTGGGGCAGTGCAACCCCATCCAGAACCAAAGATGGTAAACCCCCAGATACAGAGGAGCCCCTAACCCACAGCCACTCTGTCTTATCAGGGTTCAGCCGAAGCCTGTTGTTCCCCATCCAGACCCCTACAGCCTCCAGGCACCGGAAAGGGTGGTCACAGCATCACTTAAATCACCTGGGATGGAGATGTATATTTGAATATCATTTGTATATTGATGATACCTCATCCCATGGTGGCAGATGATCAAATATAAAAATATATGTATTAAAACCAAAAGTATATAAAAAACAATAATCTAAAAGGAGGGGTAGGAGCATTAGATGGGTGTAGGGAGCATAAAGGTTAGTATGTGGAAGACTATATCTATCAAATTACAGAGCACTCTAGTATGGCGAACTAGATGCTCATTAAGTCTAGTTTATGGCACAGATCGTCATCCGGTGAATTTTAAGTGCTGCTGCGCAGAACCTGGCAACATTGTATGTTGTAGCAGGGTTGGTATCTGACAGCAGCAGGCAGGTGTAGAATTGTCCTGTGCACCCTGGGTATTTATGCAGTAATGGTGAGATAAGTCTAGTACGAATGTCTCTGTAATATACAGTTGTAATTGAAATTATTCAACCCCCATTGCAAATCAGGTTTATTGCCAAAATTTACAGACTTTCAGCTGTTTGCAATGAACAAATCAAACAAAAGCAATTGAAATAGCTCAGCACAACGAATGCTTCAAGTGGTGTCCCCAAATTCAACTGAAAATGCAACTTATAATGACTTTTCCAGTCTCAAAATTATTCAGCTCTGTTAAATTAACTGTTTTCTCAGTTTTGAGACTGAAAGCAAGAAGATATCTGTATATAATCATAAAAAGACAGGATAAAATAAAATAAATATGTGTACTGCACAGGAAATTTCTTGAAACTTTTTCCCATAATGTTGGGAATTGTTAGTACGACAATATTGTATAAATAAATTACTGTTATCTATCTGTTGAGATACATATATTTTTTTTCTGTTGGCAGCTGTTTTGTTTTTTAATTTATGAGAGTTTTGCAAATACTCCTCTAGAATCTCTAGAACAGAGCTTTCCAAACTGTGTGTCAGGACACATTAGTGTGTCGGCTGCAGTGTCTGGGTGTGTCGCGGCTGCTGCTGCCTCCGAGCCCTGCCAGGATTCCACACAGGTCCTAGTGCCTGCCTTGTGCCTCACTGCCTCCAAACCTGCTGTGATTCTGCGCAGGTCCTAGTGCCTGCCTTGTGCCCTGCTGTAAGAGTGTGTCGCGAAATGATGCCCTGCTGTAAGAGTGTGTCATGAAATTATGCATGTCTAAAAAGTGTCGTTACACACTACTGCAGAGCTTTCCAAACTGTGTGTCGCGACACAAAAGTGTGTTGCCACACACAGCGTGGTGTGTCGCCACACCACCCGGAAGCGGTGGTGTGCGCGTGCACGGCGGCAGCAGCGCGGGATCAGTGCTTCCGCATTTTAGAGGAGGCTGCCGCCGCTACCACCGCTGCCATGCACGCGCGCTGCCGCACGCCCCCCGTGCCACCACCGTGCGCACGCGTGCCGCTACACTCCCTCCGCGCCACCGCCATGTGCGCGCATGCCACCGCGCTGCCGCCGCCACCGCTGGTGTGTCGCCAGCGGCGGCACTTTGGAAAGCCCTGCACTACTGTGTCACCTGCGGTGTCCTGGTGTGTCACGTGCAAACCCGGAAGCTCTGATGGGGGAACGGCGGCGGTGCTGATTGGCGGGGGTGCTGCTTCTTGCGGTTCCCCCCATCAGCGCTTCCAGGTTTGCGCGCAACACACCAGGACACCACAGGCCGCGTCGCCACCGTAGGTGTGTCGCCAACATGAAAAGTTTGGAAAGCTCTGCTCTAGAATAATAGTTTTAATTACTTTTATTTGCTGTTCTCAACACACTTTTAAATATATAATCCTAAATTTGGATTTTAATCCTTGGCTTTTTTAGCTAGTTTTGATTGTTTTCAGAGTGGCCGTAAGAAATAATGGGAATTCAAACTAACCCATTTCCTTGCTTGTTTTTCACTTTTAGCGCCAAATGTATGGGTGGCAATGATGTTAACTGGTAATGCCCAGCAAGCTTGTATAAATATTGACCAAAGGGATGATTTTTAAAACATCAAGACAAATCCTTATAGATAACAATGAGAACAAACTAAGCTGCTTAATATTAATTTCAGTTTTCACTTTAAAGATACAGTGGGGCAAAAAAGTATTTAGTCAGCCACCAATTGTGCAAGTTCTCCCACTTAAAAAGATGAGAGAGGCCTGTAATTGACATCATAGGTAGACCTCAACTATGAGAGACAAAATGAGAAAACAAATCCAGACAATCACATTGTCTGATTCGGAAAGAATTTATTTGCAAATTATGGTGGAAAATAAGTATTTGGTCACCTACAAACAAGCAAGATTTCTGGCTCTCACAGACCTGTAACTTCTTCTTTAAGAGGCTCCTCTGTCCTCCACTCATTACCTGTAGTAATGGCACCTGTTTGAACTTGTTATCAGTATAAAAGACACCTGTCCACAACCTCAAACAGTCACACTCCAAACTCCACTATGGTGAAGACCAAAGAGCTGTCGAAGGACACCAGAAACAAAATTGTAGACCTGCACCAGGCTGGGAAGACTGAATCTGCAATAGGCAAGCAGCTTGGTGTGAAGAAATCAACTGTGGGAGCAATAATTAGAAAATGGAAGACATACAAGACCACTGATAATCTCCCTCGATCTGGGGCTCCACGCAAGATCTCACCCCGTGGGGTCAAAATGATCACAAGAACGGTGAGCAAAAATCCCAGAACCGCACGGGGGGACCTAGTGAATGACCTGCAGAGAGCTGGGACCAACGTAACAAAGGCTACCATCAGTAACACACTACGCCGCCAGGGACTCAGATCCTGCAGTGCCAGACGTGTCCCCCTGCTTAAGCCAGTACATGTCCGGGCCCGTCTGAAGTTTGCTAGAGAGCATTTGGATGATCCAGAAGAGGATTGGGAGAATGTCATATGGTCAGATGAAACCAAAGTAGAACTGTTTGGTAGAAACACAAGTCGTCGTGTTTGGAGGAGAGAGAATGCTGAGTTGCATCCAAAGAACACCATACCTACTGTGAAGCATGGGGGTGGCAACATCATGCTTTGGGGCTGTTTCTCTGCAAAGGGACCAGGACGACTGTTCTGTGTACAGGAAAGAATGAATGGGGCCATGTATCGTGAGATTTTGAGTGCAAACCTCCTTCCATCAGCAAGGGCATTGAAGATGAAACGTGGCTGGGTCTTTCAGCATGACAATGATCCCAAACACACCGCCCGGGCAACGAAGGAGTGGCTTCGTAAGAAGCATTTCAAGGTCCTGGAGTGGCCTAGCCAGTCTCCAGATCTCAACCCCATAGAAAACCTTTGGAGGGAGTTGAAAGTCCGTGTTGCCCAGCGACAGCCCCAAAACATCACTGCTCTAGAGGAGATCTGCATGGAGGAATGGGCCAACATACCAGCAACAGTGTGTGCCAACCTTGTGAAGACTTACAGAAAACGTTTGACCCCTTTCATTGCCAACAAAGGATATATAACAAAGTATTGAGATGAACTTTTGATATTGACCAAATACTTATTTTCCACCATAATTTGCAAATAAATTATGAATTATTAACAGATGGACATTTTATTCCCTTACAATCCTATGATTTTTTTTCATTTTTAAAAAAATTAGTCCTGGTTTCTCTGTAGATACAGCTACCTGAACTAGTTAGCACGATCGAGCATGCTTTTTGTTTAGCCTACCTACAAGGCATGAGGCCAAAACAAATCAAAGCAACTGAATTACTCCTTGCTAATGTTTTATGCCTAGCTGCAAAAAGAAAAACTAAAAAGGGGACAGCTATTGGTATAACACATGGCTTTCCAAACTTTTCATGTTGGTGACACACCTTTTAGCCATGCATAAATTCGTGACACAGTAATGAGGTGTCCCCGCCCCCCGGGCCACGCAATTGGCTCCTGGCTCCAAACCCCGCTCCCCTGCCCATGCAATTCGCTCCTGGCTCCAAACCCTGCCTCCCGGCCACACAATTGGCTCCAGGCTCCAAACCCCGCCCCCCAGCCCACGCGATTGGCTCCTGGCTCCAAACCCCGCCCCCCAGCCCATGCGATTGGCTCCTGCCTGCCCCCCACCCACCAGTACGGCAGCCTAGTCACGTCCCTGCACCCCCCAGCATAGCGGCCTAGTCGTGTCCCTGAACCCCCCTCAGTTGCGGCCCTGCTGGGCTGGTACCTTACCTGGGTTCTGTGGCGAGAGCTGGGCACGGAGCAGGGACCAGCACCGTGGCAAAGGCTGGGTGGGGCTCCACGTGGTGCATGGCCTCCTCTTCCAGGTTCCCCCGTGGCACACCTGGCCCTGGCCACGACACATTGCTGTGTCGCAACACACAGTTTGGAAAACCCTGGTATAATGTAATTACATGAATAAGAAGACAAAAAAAAGACATGCCCAGAGTACATGCAAGCACCAAAGCACAACATACCAACCAACCAAACCATAATTATACTAACAGTTTTGCCTTGCTAACCTTAGTAGCATTAGCAGTATTAATTAATTGATTAATTAATTATCCTTTATTATTTTTATAAATAACTCAAGGTGGTGATTACTCCTTCCTCCTCCTATTTTCCCCACAACAAGAACACTGTGAGGTGAGTTGGGCTGAGAGAGTGACTGGCCCAAGGTCACCCAGCCGGCTTTCAGGCCTAAAACAGGACTAGAACTCTCAGTCTCCTGGTTTCTAGCCCAGCACCTTAACCACTAGACCAACACACAACTTTGGGTTATCTGCCCCTAAATAAACCATCCTAAAACACACAAGCAGCATACCCACGTATCTACCTACATAAACTCTAATTGTATCTACCCACCCACACGAACCTGCACTTCCCCACTAACTGTAAAAATTAGTTCTCACACTGTCAGAAGTAAACAGCCTGATACAAGTTTTGCCCATTGGTAGAAAAAGGAGCAGTTGGAAAGTTTCTTTTGGCCAAAAGACAGTCACTCCAGGAGGCTGGAGAAAGAGATGCAAGAAATTTAAACACTGATTGTTATAAATAAAGCTTATATTTGCTACATCAAAAGTACTGGAAGTCTAAGAATAACTTCTTAGCTTTTCTACAATACATTGTATGTAGCTTGAATCATGTCAACTGGATTTCTATTTTCTCAGTGCAAACGTTTCGCTCCTTATCCAAGGAGCTTCTTCAGTCTGAGCAAAGTTAGTAAGGGAATCCTTAAATACGTTTCTAGGTGGCTGTGTGACCTTGCACCTGGGGCTAGGTCATGGTTATTTTGAGATGTTATTTCTAAGTCCCTTTGTCATCTAAAGGAGGATCTTTAAGATTGCGAAATGGTCTTAATCTTCCTAGGCACAGAAGACAAAGACCAAACCAGATCTGCCATCTTCTGGACCTGTGTCTTAACACCACTTATTTCTCATACAGAGGTGACTTTTACAGACAAAAACACGGCTGTGCCATGGGTTCTCCTGTGTCACCCATTGTGGCCAATTTATACATGGAAGAAGTGGAGAAGAAAGCACTCAACACATTCCAGGGAACGGTGCCCACCCGTTTAGGTATGTGGATGACACCTGGGTCAAAATCAAGGCCCAGGAAATACAGGCCTTCACGGACCATATAAACACTATAGATGCCAACATTAGCTTCACCAGAGAAGACACCAAGGACAACAGACTGGCATTCCTAGACTGTGAAGTCCTCATTGGGACCGGTGGCAAGCTAGAAATAGGGATCTACAGGAAACCCACACACACAGATCAATATCTGATGTTTGACTCCCACCATCCACTGCAGCACAAGCTAGGAGTCATCAGGACATTGTCACACAGAGCAGAAACCATCCCCACCTCCATGGATTCCAAAAAGAATGAAAATCAGCACCTGAGAACAGCTCTGAAGGCCTGTGGATATCCAAATTGGGCCTTCACTAAATCTAAATCTACCAGACCTAAAACAGCTGAGACTGTATAGAGATAGGGCTGAGACTCAGAGTAAATGGAAGAACCTGGTCATTCCTTACATGGCTGGCGTGTCTGAAAAGATAAAAAGGATATTTGGCAAACACCACATACCTGTATATTTCAAACCCACCAACACACTGAGACAGAGCCTTGTACACCCCAAAGATCAAACTCCAAAACACAAGAAAAGCAATGTAGTTTATGCAATCCAGCGCAGTGAGGAGTGCTCTGAACTCTACATTGGAGAAACCAAACAACCTTTGTACAGGAGGATGGCCCAACACAGGAGAAGTAGCACCACAGGACCAGAGTCAGCAGTTTATCTTCATCTAAGGGAAAAAGGACACTCATTTGAGGACATTAATGTTCACATTTTAGACAGAGAAGATAGGTGGTTTGAGAGAGGGGTCAAGGAGTCCATTTATGCCAACTTGGAAAATCCTTCCTTGAATAGAGGTGGGGGCCTCAGGCACAATCTTTCCCCTATTTTCCTTCCTGCTTTGTCTTCTGTGCCTAGGAAGATTAAGACCATTTCGCAAGCTCAACAGCAGCATGGTAATCTTAACGATCCTCCTTTAGATGATAAAGGGACTTAGAAATAACATCTCAAAATAACCGTGACCTAGCCCCAGGTGCAAGGTCACACAGCCACCTAGAAACATATTTAAGGATTCCCTTACTAACTTTGCTCAGACTGAAGAAGCTCCTTGGATAAGGAGCGAAACGTTTCCACTGAGAGAATAGAAATCCAGTTGACATGGTTCAAGCTACAGACAATTCCACCTGGATGACTGAGAACCTTCATAGACATACAATACATTGTAGAAATTGTATCAGAATTTCTTGAATTCTTGCGTGCCTCTTAAACTGGTTCCAATGCAGCCTGTTGGGTAGAAGTCTTTGAAGGCTACTCAGAAATTGTAGTTGATAGAATATGTAGCATCCCAGATACTGGCAGCTGAGAACTGCTAGAGCCATATTATGCCTCTATTGCAGGCATTGCATTGGCTTCCAGTAGGTTTCTGTCAGCCTTCCCAGGTAGATCAGACAGGAAACACGGCTGGATGAGCTAATTCTACTTTATTTTAAGGCTACGTTAACAGAATCTTGCAAGTCTGAAAGTACAAATCTCCCGCCATCTCCTTTACAGTCTGAGAAACTAGGGAGGGTCCCTTCTGAGCCTATTTCTCCACCTATTATGCAGCTGTGGGCTATGCCCTCTCTTATCTGACCGTTCCCAGGCAGCATCTCTTTACCTTATCTCTCAAGGTCTTTCTCACATACCATTACAGTTTCTGAGTCCAGTTTAAAGTGTTAGCTTTAACCGACAAAGCCCTACATGGCTTTTCTCCCAGGTGTCTTCAAGACTGCCTTCTCCAGGTGAAACTGGCCCATCCTGTGCACTCTTTCCCATATATGTGAGTGGGGGCTCAGAGACAGGGTTTCTCCATGGTGTTCCCCCCCCCCCCATGGAACAGCTGGCACATGCCCATGGGTCCTCCTGTAAGTTATTCTTTGCTGCGATATACTCTAGGGCTGGCACTGTGGTCTCGTCTCGTTTCGTGTCAGAAATTCAGGAAATTAAAAAGGGGGAAATATTAATTAAAAGTTAAAAAGTTAAAACATTTAATAAAAATATAAAATTTATATAACTCTAGCCCAATGCTGGGCCACATTGATGGCAGAGGTGTTTCCGGCCAATAAGTCACTCTGTGTGCATGTCGGTCCCAAAGGGCACTGTAAAAGATGGGTAGTTGTTTGAATATTGCCGCATTTGCAGCAAGTATCCTTGCCCTCAGGGAGGAACCCTCATTTTTCCATATTATCTTTAGTTCTGGCCAAACCAGTGCGCAATCTGTTTAAACATCTCCAAACCGTCCACTCCTCCTCCGAACCTCCAGGCAGCTCCTCAAGCGGTTCTATCCAATTATGAAGATGTTTTCCTTGAGATTTCCATCTTTTTAATCATTCTGTTTGAGGTGTAATAGCAATCTCCTCAGCGCAGTCTAAGAAGCTCCTCCTTGACTTCAATCTTTTTGTAGGAAGTACTCGTTCAAATAATGGGTGTGTTGGATCGTGTAACACCTTTCCATATTC
>JALMGJ010000234.1:0-25625 GCA_023362775.1 Charina bottae
TTAGAGTGAACAAGCATTCAATCTTACAGTCAGTTCCTGATCTCTCAGATTTTTCAAAGGAATTATTTTTTTAAATTTTATTTTATCAGCTCACATCACTATGACTTGAAGAGCATATCTGAAAACCCCCCTCCAAAGTTTTGATATAAGTAGGTGCATTAGATTACTTTTCTGTACAGTTGTATTTACAAAAGAAGGTCTGAAACGTAAGGATCTTCCTTCTCAAATGAACTGGTACTATTGCAACAGATGATTAATAAGACTATAACAACTCAAATCCACTTTATACATATGAAGACATTTAACTTGCATTTCAGATGATAACAAATAATAGTTGTAAACTAGCATTTTGTAGGATGTGTTATCGCTTCTAAAACTAGTTTGGGGTTTTTAATACTTTTAGGCTTCCTAGTGCCACAAACACGCATGCTGTAAAGTGCTAAGACTATAGAGTATTCGTGTAGGAGTGCTATGGTGTCCCCCCACCCGCCTATCTCCCCCCCACCTCTGCCCTTTTGGCCACCCTGCAAGGCAGCATTCCTCAGCAGCAGCGGCGCTGGGGCTGAAGTAGAGGCCCGGGGTCTTTAGCAGTCTCAGCCAGCCACCACCTCCCCCGGGCCTCTACTTCAGCCTTGGTGCTGCCACCGCCGAGGAGTGCTGCCTCAGGCCCTGTGCCATGGCCAGCCACAGCACCACAGCGCAAAGCCCCAACCACTCCTGCTGCCCTGTGTTCCACAGGCCCTGCCGTGCCCAGCTGACCTTCACTGTCACCGAGGAGTGCCGCTGCTGATGAGGCGCGCCTGGCCCGGCCCTATGTGAAGCAGCTGCTGGCTATGCCAGGCCTTCTTCCTGAGACTGCTCACGCCATTCTCTAAATGTGTTCCAAAAGCCTTTGGAAGGCTTCGGAGACCTCCCGAAGCATCACGAGAACAGTATGCGCTATTTGGAGAACAGCGCAAGCGGCCTTGGGAAGAAGGCCTAGCACGGCCAGCAGCTGCCTTGCATAAGGCCAGGCGGGTCTCACCTTGTCAGGAGTGGGAGGAAGATGGTGAAGGTCAACAGGGCCTGTGGAGCGCAGGGTGGCAGGGGCTTTGCACTGTAGTGCTGGGCTGGCGGCTGGCTGAGACTGCTGAAGGCCCCGGGCCTCTACTTCAGCCCCAGAGCCTCCGAGGAGTGCTGCTGTGCAAGGCAGCCAAAAGGGCAAAGATGGGGGGGGGGGGAGATAGGCGGATGGCGGGAGTTGAAACGCCCCTGCAGTCGTAAGTGCAGGTGGGCTGCCCAGCGCCCAAATTTTGATTATGTGACCGTGAGGGCACTATAATGGCTGTAACTTCGGGGACTGGGCGTAAGTATCATTCATTCAGCGCCGCCGTAACTTCAAACAGTCGCTGAACGAATGGTCGTTAAGCGAGGACTACCTGTAAGCTGAAGTAGAAAAAATAGATTTAAAAGGTGTTTTATATAAAATTATTATGCACAATATAGACCTAAGACAACATTTTCAGTGCCAGTATTTCCTGCTCACATGCCCACTGAATAGCAGAGTATGACAACCCAGTGCCCTCCAAATGTACTGATTTCAATTCCCATTAAGTATTGGAGTTGAAATTCCAAAATGAAAGGCCCAGTTTGCCGAAGGGAGTCACATTGTACACAGATGCATGCATCAATAGCCTTGGAATCAGAAATAGTTTGCATCAGACCTGTGATCCTTCTAAGTTGAAGGTCTGAGCATTGTGACACAACAACATGACGTCCTTCTCCAAGTCACTGAGACTCCGATATTTATGATTACGAATCCTTTCCTAGAAAGAGTATATTTTGAAAAGAAAAGAGAGAAAGATTGAAAGGGAGAAATCACATATAAAATTAATTAGTTAACAATATAACTCAGAATACAACAGATAGTTATGTTATAAATAACATAAGCACTATTACCCTTTCATTGTCAATTAATTGATAGCGCAAACATAGCAGCCACATTCAGAAAAAGCCAAAAGATGAAAAACTCTCCACATATTGGATGAAGAATAGAGAACAATATTGAATGACTGGCTCAGAGGACTTGAAATGTGAGATCAATCTCTCTATTCCAAGTATACTAGAAGAATGAAAAATGATACTTCAAGAAGCTGTGTGTCTAATTCAGGAATAATTTACACATGCCAGAAAAATAAAAATACTAGAGGCTTTAGTGGTGCATAGTCCATTGATGTATCTAAAGCTGCTATAAACTACAGGGATTTTAATAACCTTATAAAGAACAATAGTTACTGTTGTTACTCTTTACATATGTATCACAATGAGAGAAAGTGCAACAGTTCAAATTCACTGAAGCTAAATGTAGCTATGATGAAGTTCCATGGGTTAAATACAATTTTTATTCCATCAATAAGATCAGTATCTAAGCTTCGTTGATTATTTTCCATCTCACACACTTCAGCAGTGCAAGTACTACTTCCTTTCTATTCTAGGTGGTCTCTCCAATTACAGAGTAAATTTCAGGGGGCTCTTAGGGATGTGGGGGGGGAGTGATAAACCACTAAAGACACCACCACTCTTTTCTGCCAGTGTAATTCTCCTGATGGAGTAGAAGCCTCAGAAAGAGTGATGGGCCACCTGCTTCCCTGGAAGGCTTGTGCTGGACACCCTGTTTAAGGCAGCTGAAGTACTCCCCAAAATTGGCTCTGGTTTTATTTATTTATTTATTATTTATTTTTCAACTTCTATCACCGCACCATCTCCCCCAAAGGGGACTCTGTGTGGTTTTATGCTCCATCATGCACCTTAATAAAAGGTTTTAATTAAAAAAAATCTTTGGATTTTTTAATTAATAACCTGGCCATTTTTAAAAATCAAACTTCCAGAGTTTGTGCAGATGCCTTGAACAACTTGTTAGACTAGGCTATATTCTCAAGAATTTGTTTTAAATAACCTATTCATAATTTAATATTACATATGGAGATTCATAGCAAGCAATATTTTTATGTTCAATGTGTGCAAAAACGTAACATTTAAACAATAATTTTAACTAATGTTGGAAACACATTCCAATGCAATCAAAATGATACTCACCTTAATTTTTTTGAAGTCCACTGGTTTTCTAATTAACTCATAATATTCTGGGTATTCTTTTCGGGAAGGCAACTGAATGAAGACTTCACTTAACTGTCGTCCTGAACTGTAGAAAGGAAGGAAACAAAATATTATTACCGATGAGAAGCAATGCACTGATTCCATTCTCCCTGGTCATTCTTAGACCTTGTCCTGATAGGGATGAGAGCCAAGGCAAATACTGGAAATTTCACAATTACTAAAACTAATTTACCTGGGAAATTGCCAAACTTGGAATTTAATATGCAAAATATCTCTTTTGAAAACTACTAAAACATTTCCAGTGCTATTACCATTAAGAAAAGATCCTGCTGTTTGGCATTTCAAAAGCATGGTAGTTTTTCTGCCATAATATTCACAACTGACACCATGGATTTGTATCTCAGTGGAAACAAATACTGTGATCATTTTTAATATCTGAAGCCACATTCAAACTGTCCAGAAGCTACATGTTTTTATGAACCTCAATGCAAGTGTAGCACAGCTGTACATTTTTACTATTTTGGCAACAGCACATAACTGCAGACTCCAGTCCCAGTCTGGGATATTTTATCTGCAATTCCATGGCTTATTTACATAACATACTTTGCCAGTAACACAGATCCGTGCATGAGACAATCGCAGTCTAACTACTCCTAATGAGGTCAATTTGGGACAGTCCTCATTCAGTCAACTTCTGAACTTCAATAAGAATACTGTGGATGAACCACTACAACACCCAGGACTCTGATGCAGAGGAGGCAAAATCAGCTGGGTGTTTATATAGAAAGGTGTTTTCTATTGTGGTGCAACTTTGTGAGCGCTTTACGTTTACTAAAAAGGGAATTCTAGTAACCAGGTTGCTTTAAAAGACAAGGAAAAAAATGTTTCTTGTGTTTTATGTTCAAGAAATATATTATCAATGCAATTCTTTTGCAAGGAGGAACCTGGACTTGCTGTAGACTAGCTTTGTTTAATGTTTTGAAGGTACTTAGCCAAAGATATCCAAATTACACAGTAGAGTCTTGCTCATGCTCTTAGACCAGTATCAGAATATTGAATTACGCCCCTAAGGGGGAAAAAAAAGATCCACTGATTTCTGTGCTTCACAAAAAGATTTTGTTTCTGTCTTTGTGTGTAAATGAATATAAAGAATTTATTAAAAATAAATCTTTAAGGCATTCTTCTAAGAAGAAAAATTTAATGGTTGCAATCAAGTATATGCTGAGCAAATTATGATTAATATATAGGCTATTCCTGTTTTAATATATATTTCTGTTTCAAATAACATCTTTTAGACACACACATGCATACATGAAAGAGGGAGAGAGATCTACCAAACATAAAAATCATGTTCACTATTTCTCTTTTGGTTGCCTAGCAACTACCAGATTATATGCTGAAAAGCAATAGGACCTGCATAAATTAATGGAATGTACAGAAATATGAGTGACATTTCAGTGTTATAATTGCAGTAGGTCTCACTATTTTTCCACACAGATAAGCAAACAAATACAGATTGTAACATATATATTTATATGTATTTATACACTATACAAATGTCTTGCCATTCTGGAAGGCAACTCTCATTTCAAAAGCACCCTATGGGATAAACAGAAATAAATTTGAAGTAAAATGAATATGCCTATCACAACTTGAGTTTTCTGGGCACTGTGCACCCAAAGGTCTTATCAGTCTTCTTTTACTGAAAGATCTGGTAGCATTCTATTATTAATAATTCAATACCAATTCAAAATTTAAACATAAAACATATACAAATAAATATGAAGTGTTTATGGTTTTTATGAGGATTGATCCCACAGCACTATCTAGATCAGAGCTTTCCAAACTGTGTGTTGGGACATGTTAGTGTGTCGGCTGCAGTGTCTGGGTGTGTCGCGGCTGCTGCTGCCTCCGAGCCCTGCCAGGGTTCCGCGCAGGTCCTAGTGACTGCCTTGTGCCATGCTGCCTCCAAACCTGCTGTGATTCCACGCAGGTCCTAGTGCCTGCCTTGTGCCCTGCTGTAAGAATGTGTCGCAAAATGATGCCCTGCTGTAAGAGTGTGTCGCGAAATGATGCATGTCTAAAAACTGTGTCACCAACATGAAAAGTTTGGAAAGCTCTGATCTAGATACCTCACCAAAGACTGATTTTCAGGTTATACTACACTGGTATTGAATATATCATTAACTTTCTATGTTTGTACAATACTGAATTGGCAATAAGCAGGTGTAGAAGCAAAGTCTTGAAGCAAAGTATTAATAGATCCAAGATGCACATTCATTATTCCCTAAGTTCAACAAAAGAAAGGCTTTAACTAGTAGCAGCTCTGCCTGAGACTTGAAGATTCCCCAAACTGCAAACTGCATCGTTCTCCATTTTCTTAATGCATGCTGAGATATGGAATAACTGTCCACACAGATATCCTCAGTCTGGAATTAAGTGAATTCCTAAGCAAAACCATCAAAAGCTATCAACATACGTCAAAAGTTATGGAGAGTAACTGCCAGCATAGGATACCTAGAGAACAACACAGAGAGTAATACTTAAATACAAACACACACACACACTCTCTCTCTCTAAAGCAGGGCTTTCCAATGTGCTGCCGCTGGTGACATGCCAGCGGTGGTGCGGCGGCGGCACGGCAGCGACGACACAGGAGGGCGTGCGGCAGCGCGCGCGCACGACGGCGGCACGGGGGTGTGTGTGGCGGCGTGCGCGCACACGGCGGCAGCGCGGGGGGGCATGTGGTGGCGAGGGGGGCGTGCGGTGGCGCGTGTGTGCACGGCGGCGGCTGCTGCTGCCACCGTGCACGCGCTTCCGGGTGGTGTGGCGACACACCACGCTGTGTGTGGCGACACACTTTTGTGTCGCGACACACAGTTTGGAAAGCTCTGCTCTAAAGGAACTGCCTGATTCTGCAATCTCTAGAAAAAGTAGAGAAAAAAATTGAAAGACTTTTACTGATCTAAGCTATTAAGATAGGAAAATTATTTTACCAAGTAACAACCTACTATATGATCTGTCCTAATTAATTGTCTGTAGCTTGAATCATGTCAACTGGATTTCTATTTTCTCAGTGGAAACGTTTCGCTCCTTATCCAAGGAGCTTCTTCAGTCTGAGCAAAGTTGGTAAGGGAATCCTAAATATGTTTCTAGGTAGCTGTGTGACCTTACACCTGGGGTCATGGTTATATTGAGATGTATTTTTAAGTCCTTTTACCATCTAAAGGAGAATCGTTAAGATCACCATGCTGCTGTTGAGCTTGTGAAATGGTCTTAATCTTCCTAGGCACAGAAGACAAAGCCGGGAGATAGATGGGAGATAGATTGTGCCTGAGGCCCCCACCTCTATTCAAGGAAGGATTTTCCAAGTTGGCATAAATGGATTCCTTGACCCCTCTCTCAAACCACCTATCTTCTCTGTCTAAAATCTGAACATTAATGTCCTCAAATGAGTGTCCTTTTTCCTTTAAATGAAAATAAACTGCTGACTCTGGTCCTGTGGTGTTACTTCTCCTGTGTTGGGCCATCCTCCTGTACAAAAGTTGTTTGGTTTCTCCAATGTATAGTTCAGAGCACTCCTCACTGCACTGGATTGCATAAACTACATTGCTTTTCTTGTGTTTTGGAGTTTGATCTTTGGGGTGTACAAGCCTCTGTCTCAGTGTGTTGGTGGGTTTGAAATATACAGGTATGTGGTGTTTGCCAAATACCCGTTTTATCTTTTCAGACACACCAGCCATGTAGGGAATGACCAGGTTCTTTCGTTTATTCTGAGTCTCAGCCCTATCTGTCGCTGTTTTGGGTCTACCAAATCTAAGTCTACCAGACCTAAAACAGCGACAGATAGGGCTGAGACTCAGAATGTTATTAATGTTATTTATAAAAATAATAAAGGCGGGATAGAAAATAAATAAATAAAATAAATAATGTTATTATGGTATTGCAAAGTTATTTTCCTCATGAGAATGTTCTAGTATTCTATACTCATAAACGAAAAACCATAAAAAATCTAATTCTATATTTATAACTACATACATTTGATAATTTTTGTTTCAGACTGTGTATTAATACAGGATTCATATTCTTCTAATCTCAATTTGAAAGGCAAAGTCACATAGGCACCTGAATTTTACAGTCAGTGGGTAATAGAACAGGGTCTTTTAATATCTGAGTCTTATTCCTAGGAAATGCATGCTTAACAAAGCATTAAATGCAGTGAAGTGTAAGGTGCAATAAGGCACCATTAACGCCAACGGACATTCCATAATAAAAAAGAATGCTTTGATGTATGAAATGTGACCTACTCACTGTGCTAAGAGGCAGGTGCATCAGAAAAAAGAAATGGGGAAAGGGTCGATCCCTAACTTGAAGTTGTTTTGGCCTGGAGTTTAGTTTACACTGTTCAAACGTTAGACAGCATTAGCTACCAAGGCAGTATTTTTGTTCAAAACATTGTGAAATGTGTCTTCTTTCATTAGGGAAAATTTATTTCAAAGCACTTTATTTGTGTGTACAAGTATCATACAACCCTCAGACATTAACATTCACTGGGTAACTTCGGACTAGTCACTGCTTCCACCCAACCTGACTCACAGGTTACTGCTGTGGAATAAAAATGGAAATAGCAATAGCCTTCAAAACAGATGGATATCCACTATGTCTGAGCAACTGTTTGAAAATGACAGTTTATGGAACTTGATCCTCTGCATGGCTGAATTGGTTTTCCTGTGAGATCTCAACCTTTATGCTTAAATTTTGGGTCCATTACACCTGAAGATTACTTGGCACTATGACAACAACTGAGCTGTCCCAATATAATACTGCTTAACACATGTACTTGAATACATTCTAGATTTGGGCAGGAATTATTGGCTAGCAGGTGGGCAATTTTACAAATTACCACAGTGAGATTATTTCCTTTTGATAATTTGGACTAATAGCACATATTCCTCTCTTAATAGGTAAGGAGCCTATTAAGTTGGTTTACCCTAAGTGGTAAATAAGGGAGATTCTGTTGTAAATTCAGATGGAAATTGACAAAAGCACTGTATGTATGTATATGCTTAAGAAGAAAACTTGGTGTAACTAGAAGGGTTAGGGAAACACTGCAGTGGTTTATGTGGCTGTATTGCCTGAAATACTCACTCACTCTCACTCTCTGTTTAATATACTTTTACATCATTCACTATACCTCTTCATACCATTCTATTCTATTCTTGCAAACCATCCTTGTTTGCACCACAGCAATAAAGAGATTCATACATTGCCTTTTCCTATTCCAGCTTCTCAACTTTCTTTTTGAGGATCTCGTAAGATTCCATCCACCCACCTCTTCCTCAGTCTTCTCCTTCCTCTTGACCCATTCACTCTTCATATATTTGTTTTGTGCTGTCATTCATTCTTGGTGTATTACCAAATCACTTCAACAAACGTCTTTTGTATTGGTTGTCCAGTTTTGTATTCAATCCACATTCATTCAACACCCATTCATTCTTTACCCTATTTCTTCTCACTTTACCACATAGCCTTCTTAAGTACTCCATTACAACTGTATTAATATTTATATTACTCTCACTTCTAGAAACACGCTCACATAATATGCAAGTAAGCAGAAGCAGGCTGTTATGCACAGCTATTTTCTCTTCTTATAACAGTCATTCCTCACAGGAGATCACACATACATTATATTTCTATTAGTGTTTGTACTTTTTAACATTTCTCCATTAATTCTCCCATCTTTAATAAAAATTCTATGAAGGGACACACATTCATCTACTTGCTCTTTTTTGCCATTTATGTATAACTTGCAATCGTTCACTTTATTTTCCCTTTCAAACAGCATTACCTTGGTCCTTCATGCAAGATACATGATTCTCATTGCATCATACAATCTATCTAACATTTGCTGCAGATTATTTGGGTTCTCAGCCAACAATACAACATCACCTGTAAATAACATACAAGTATTTCTCCATTCCCAACCAACACACTTTTAAGACAGCTATTCCTTATAAATTTATCCATAAATACATTAAACAACCAAGTGGACATCACACATCCTTGTCTTACTCCCTGGTCCCATTTGCTAGGCATTTCATCTATTTTTTAATGCATACTTTATTTCTACCATAGATTACTTATCACATCCAGCAACCAACCATCAACTCCATATTTATGCAAATTATTGCATGCTTCAAAACCATTCTATCATATGTTTTTTCTAAATCAATGTATGTGAAATAAACATTCTCAATAAACTATTGAAGTACAAAAATCTAATCTTACCCTGCTATACTGTACTTCCCACACTGTTTATTCTCATCTCTTCTACCCCTTTAATCAAAATTCTGCCAAGTACCTTCCTAGCATTAACAAACTAACCTCCCTATAGTCTTTGCATTTACTCTTACTGACTTTCCTTTTGTACAGAGGAACAGTAGCAGTATTCCAATCATCAGGAACAGATGAGATCTCTGTGCACCCCTTAACAAGTTGTTAAGTCATTCCATAAGCAAACAATTTCCATATTTAATGTTTCTTCAGTTATACTATCTACACCTGCAGCCTTACCATTTTGACAATCTGTCTTTATTATTACCTTATTTTTTTTCTTGAACACGAATATTTAGAGCATTTGCTTCAATACTTGACATCACTATCATTCTCATTATAAACCTCTAAAATACTCTATTCAGCATTCCCTCAATTGTTGTTTCATCACTTTTATTTTTAATTCCATTCACTCTTCTGGAAGCTCCTTGTTTAACCCTCTTCACTCACTTCCAAGACAATATTTTATCTCCATCAAAATCTCATGGCATCTTCTCTTTTTTGTTTAATCTTAGCTCTTCCTTGCTCTTTTCGATTATATTCCTACATCCTCATTTTTCACAGCAATCTCTCTCTTTTGTGTATTTTTTCTCATCTACAGCCTACTTTCATTCCTCCTCAGCACAAAACATGTCTTCCATATTTTCCATTAGTATAACTCCATAGACTCTTCTATGGCTTTCTGTAATATAATACTGTGTTTCACTGTGTTCCAGGCAGATTTCACATCCTATTTTCTTAGCTCCACTTTCCATTCACTCTATTTGGAATTTAACCTATCCTCCAATACGTCTTCACACAGGACTCATACTTTATCTTCCTACAGTTATTATTTCACTCTAGTTTCTCTAACATCTTTCCTTTTCTTCTGTGTCTTTTTCTACAATATTCGCTCTTGATAGACTAAAAACTGGTGTGTCTCGCATTTAAAATCTCTCATAATACTTATAGACCTCACTAATTCTCTTAATCTTTCATCATAAATAATCAAATCCATCATGCTTTCATATTTATTTTCATTCTTATGCTTAAATCATGTACTTTAAACAAGATCTTTTCCTAAGGAGATATTCATTAACCATTCTCATTCATACTTTGATCTCTAAATGGCCCATAACCTTTTCTATAATATCTTATCTTGTTCCTACCCATCCATCCATGTAAGTTATCCAGATAATTTTTCCCTTGAATTATTTATTTATTATTCAAATTTTTATCACCGCCCATCTCCCCCAAAATTACGTTTGTTCAGAATATTGCACAATTTCCCCTAAATTCAAATTTGATTTTTCCACTGGAGTGTTAACTTGCAACTATCATTAACCTATGAATTCCTACTTTTGTACATACCCACAACAACCTATATTACACCAATTCATACTTTCTGATTTGCATTTTAGGCCTTCTATTCATAATTAAATCTCTAGCTACATTTCCCTGGATGAATTCATCAATTCCTCTCCATGAGTTTAGATCACTTTTATTCATATCTATTATATTCTTCTCCTTTAAGTTTCGCCTGTTAAGTTTCACAGACATGCAATTATTCTCTTTTCTTTTCATTTCATTATTTATGCTCATTATAATATATTCCTCCTACATTCAAAGTCACAATCTTTGTTGTACTCAAAACCAGATGGGGCAACAGATACTGATCCCCATTACCCATCATGGTTTTGGTTAACTGAAGTTCATATAATGCTATTAATATCAAGAAAGTATAGACTAGGTTACCAGCCAAGTTACACCATGGTTATATGCAGCATTTCCTATGACCAGCATTTCCTATGACCACTATGTCACAAGCACAGCCAAAGCTCAGTTTTATCCCAAGCATGCTTTGAAGCAAAGAAACCTAACTTGCATAATTTGAGGAATGGAACATCATTCAGAGATTACATGTTCTAAATTCTGCAATGCAGTTCTTAGGCAAACAACTTGTGTTACAGTTCTAGCAAAAATATATATTTGGGTAATTTGTACAAATTATGAAATTAAGAAAAGTATACATAAAATGGGTATAAAATAAATATACTTTTTTGTTATTTTAATTCCACTTGCAGACTGATAACAGAAGGAAATCAGACAAAGCAAGCTTATGACTAAATAAATATGAAATGGTCACATGCCAAAAACATGATTTGTCCACCCGTTGATCCTGTTAAGGATTGCAGCTGAAATCAGTTTAATGATTTCACATTGAGTCATCTTTCAGCTTGTGAAAACTAGACTTCAATGTACTGATTTATTATTTTATATTATAGAAAATATTGATTACAATATCAAGCACTTTTAAAAATTTATTGAAGTCATTTCACTAGACTCATTTACCATCCAGAATTATTGAAAAGTTTTGCCAAAAGCTCTCATTTGGAGACTCACTCTGATCTATAATACATTTGCAAGAGCTAACTTAATTGGTAAAATCCTGTTCTCATGAAAACCAGCAGAAATCCCCTGGTAAGAGCTTACTTGTTACTGATCAGCCAGCACAATAGAATGAGTTATTTCAATCACAGGTAATTTTTGTGAACCCACACATAGCTCAGCGTGGTACCATTTTTTAAAAAGTTTCTATGGAAAAAAGGCAAAGAACAAGAATATAAATTCCTTAAATATATATAAATATATAAATATAAATATATATATTTATATATGGATAATATTATATATTAGGATAATTATAATATATAATTATAGATGGGCGGTCATAGAAATTTAATAAATAAATAAATAAATAAATAAATAAATAAACAAACAAACAACCTACCTACCTACCTACCTACCTACCTACCTACCTACCTACCTTTGTAATACTACCCCAAAGATGGATTTTGGAGAATCTCAAATAAAAGCCAACTTAAATAAATCCAGCTGGCTCACTCTGGCAAATCAGTACTAATAAGAATGTTCTAAATGCATAGCATGATAGGGCTTTGCATAAAATAGTCTTTATGATTTCTATGCTATGTGATATCTATGGTCATAAAACTGCATTAGCAATGAAGTTAGTAATGGAAAACAAAGTTCCCTATAATGGCAGAAAGCCCATTATTAGTACATTTTCCCAGAGATAGACAGAGATACAGACAGACTCAAAAAAGTATTGTATGTGCAGCAAGTTTCCTTGGGTTTAAATTAGGTTGTGGCGTCAGATCTGCACAGTGGTCACTGTAGTTTGTACAACCTTAAACATGACCCAGAAATTTCTGCAACACGCTTTGGCACCACAGTAGACATATAAACGTTTTTGGAAAAGTTAATGTGAAAAGTTCAAAATCCACTGCACAAACTTATCATAGGCAGAATCAAGTAGTAAAGCAGATCTCGATGTTCCACAAATGTGTCATTGAAAACTCTGAACCATTCCATTATTTCTGTGTTAGTTAAAAATAATTCTTACTTAAGTAAACTTGATCAAAATCTGAAAAGGGAGCTCCTGAGATTGCAGTGTTAAAGAACCACGCACTTCATCATCTGTACAAGGCTGCTTGAGTGGTGCACAGAGCACAAAATATTGTGCCAGATCTGGAGAAGTCATGTGAAATATTTAGAAGGGAGCCTTGCTCAGGTCACAGAGGTTTCCCCTAAAAGCTCCCCTTCCTCACACACCCAATTTGCTAGAGATCTGCTGAAAGGAAATACATCAGGCCTATCTCTAGTTTTTACACAGAAGACAGAGCAGAAAGGACCTCTTCTGGGTTAAAATTTAGCTACTATCCCAAACATTACTTACTGCTCTTAGAAATGAATTTAAAAGGGCAACTTTATTAGTTTGTCTCCTAAGAATCATCCTCTTATAGCTACATAGCCAAATATATGGGGTGGAAACTTGCTTTTGATTCTTTTACATCCTGCCTTGATTTTGCCCTGCTATTTTATTTTATTTTATTTGTATTGTATTGTATTGTATTGTATTGTATTGTATTGTATTGTATTGTATTGTATTGTATTGTATTGTATTGTATTGTATTGTATGCATGTGAAACAGCTGTGGGGGATGGGCAGTCCCTCATGTCTCCTTAGTGTCTGAGCCATGCTACTCCAAGATACCATTCAGTTGGCTAAAGTGTGACAACACCTTCTTCACAGCTATGAGAGAAGTCCTAAATCAATGCTCAGAGGAAAATAATGCCATGCTATGCAAGGTATCATTTTCAATATTGAGGAGCTGTTTGCAGATATGCAATGATTACTGAAAATGTACCCTACCAGCTCTTGGGGAATAGGAGGTAGAGCCAACTCTTTTCCAGCCAAAGTACAATGCTTCAGAAGCTTCTGATCTGGCCTCACAATCAAAAGACTAAAAATATGTCTCTTAGTAATTCCAAGAGAATTTGTTTTTAAAGTAAACAAACAAACTTTGGTGGGTGCTCCCAAGAATTCTGTCTTCTAGAATAGTCTACTTAAAAATGTGTCAGACTAGTCTATTTTTGTTTAAAGGGAGAGAAATATTTTTTAGAATCACTATTTAGACCAAGAATACACAACCTGTTGGCTCAAACTTGGTGTGGTACTGTATATTGAGGCTGCACCCAAAAAGTGGCTGGGCCAAGGTCTATGATGGGGGAGTTAAAGGGGAAATGGGTGGCCTGACTGCCTCCACTGCAAAATAAAGGAAAAACTCCACCACCCACTGATAGGGCACAACAGGGATACGAATGGTCTGATTGTGGCATTCAGGCTGCACTTTTTTGCACCTTTAAAATAAAGTGCATTTAAATTTTGTGTAAACAGAGAGGCCAGGGAAAGTCCTGATATCTTGCTGGTATAAATAAAATGAGAAAGCCTGACTATTGTGCTCAAGATACAGTAATATAACCAAAAGGGCAGTTCATCTTTTATTCCTGTTCTTTGTTGCATTTTATTTTCATTATTTTATTTATTTGAACACTGTTTACTCTTGCAAAGTTCCCCAATGCATAATAATAATGCCACTCGTGTCTCAAGGATCCTACTAAATCTACTGCTAGCTATGCAGAAGTTCCAAGTCTTTCTTTATGAAGTCCCAGGAGAAGCTTCAGCGTTCACTTTCTGAATCACTACTATGTGAGAGAGAAAAATACTTATTCTTTAAGAAAAGCTTTTATATGGATAAATTATGAAGGCATTATTTAAGTAGTACAACTTTTCTCTTTACCTTTATATGGATGGCAGACTGCTTATTTTGACTGAAACAACTTACTTCCTTCTCTACCTATCCATCCACATATGCACACACATGTGGACACATTTATACACCCATTTTAGGACAATGCCTCAAATACGTATCTTGAATTCACAAGCAGTGATATAAGAATTTACACAAATGTATTGTCTTTCCAAATATGTTTGTGTGTGTGTATGCGTGTGTGTGTATGTATGTATATGTGTATGTATGTATATATATATATGTGTATGTATGTATATATGTGTGTGTGTGTGTGTGTGTGTGTGTGTATTTATGTATGTATGTATGTATGTATGTATGTTGTATGTATGTATGTGGTAAAGGTAAAGGTTTCCCCCGCATATTTGTGCAGTCGTGTCCGACTCCAGGGGCTGGTGCTCATCTCCGTTTGTTAGCCGAGCCGCCAGTGTTGTCCGAAGACGCTTCCACGGTCATGTGGCCAGCATGACGCGTGCGGAATGCTGTTACCTACCCACTGAAGTGGTACCTATTAATCTACTTGCATTTGCATGCTTTCGAATTGCTAGGTTGCAAGAGCTGGGGCTAGTGCGGGAGCTCACTCCGTCATGCGGGCTAGGGATTCGAACCTCCGGACTTGCGATCTTATGATCAACAAGCCTGGCATCTTACCCGCTGAGCCACCACGCGTGCGTGCGTGCGTGTGTATATATATGTATATGTATGTGTGTGAGTATGATGTGTGTACGTGTATATGTGTGTATGCATGTGTGTGTGTGTATGTATTGTATATGTATGTATATATATATATATATATATATAATTGTTGTGTGTGTGTGTATGTATGTAGTATGTATATATATATATATATATATTTGCATTCTTTTACACTACATCTTCAAATTTAATGAGGATTTTACATGAAACAAATTTCTAGGATTCTATGCAAGGGCACCTGAATGTCACACTGATGATGAAAATTTGGAAAATACAATTTGTTCCAAAGAAAATAAAGTGCTGATTAAGAAAAACAGTTATCTTACCTGTCTTTATAATTGATCACAGTATCATTATGGCATTCATTTGCTTTGTCAGCTTAGGTGGATTGGGTGACAATTTTTCAGCTGGAGGTCTTCCTCTCCTTTTTTTGCCTTCTCACCATCCTCTTTTGCCTGAATCCTTGTCCACATTTCTTCTCCTTTTACGTTTTTTAAGCCGAACTTCCTCTTCCATTTCTTCCAAGTTGCCGTCTTCAATTGCCTATTAATTATGAAAACAGAAAAATATACATAAACCTGTAAAGATGCATAGAATAAATATATACCTAATGAAGTCTAAATGGTACCAACAATCTTGCAGTGTTCATGAGCTGAATAGTTTCTGAAGCGCAAGTTGAACAAAAGAATTTTAGGGACAATCAACAGGACTGCCCTTTAAACACACAGTAATACCTTTGTCCCCAGGTAATGTGATTGTACCCAGCAGAGAGGAAGGTCAACCCAAAGGCCTTTGTTGCTATAATAGTACACACTCAATAAAGTCATGATCCATCTGATTCTTTAAAACAATTACATTCATATATCATTTTAATGTATACACAGGCAATTCTAACAAAGCAAAACAAAAATTCCTTCAAAATACATTCACACACATTCCCCCTTTTGCAAAGGAGTTTTCAAACAGAATCTCTAAATGTCTCAGTATTATACATCTAAAACACCACCACATTTTTAACTAATATAATGCCTACTTACAATGCAGAAGTAGCAGACAATACATTGTTGGATATATAAAGAATAATAGCATTATGGGGTGAGGAAGAAACAACACAATTCAAACACATCCAGGCAACATATACTAGTTTAAAATTTACCTGCAAACATGAACTTTAAATCACAGCCAACAACATTACACAGTGACAGAGTGAAAATTGCTACAAAACCAGATGTGATTTAAAAGAAATTGTTCACACTCTCAGGAATATATGTGACAATCAGGGAATCTGAACTTAAAAAAAAACAGAGGAAAAAAGCCAGAGATGTGGGTAGTTCTGTTTAACAAACAGCTTAAAATTAACAAGGTGTTGGAAAAAGAAAAAAATACATACCCTGTTTTTTTTAAATAAATCACATCAGCCTTTATGATGCTTTCTCAAAACATAAATGTTGACACTTTCCCTTTTGCTTCCCTATATTACCAAAGATACATGCAAATGCTAATCAGTCCTTTTTCTGAGCTAAAAGAGCTCTAATCATAAGGCAATTACCTTCATTTTTCCACAGCACCAAACATGGCTAATATTTATGACCATGTGAGTGTAACAATCAATATACAAAGAGTGATTACATCCCAGACACAATTTCTTTCACTTGGGTATGTTCCTTGCAAAACGTTTTGTGCATAAACCTGGTGCACCAGACAAAACAGGATGGCATGTTAAAAATGCCAGTGAGATTTCAGTATCTGTTTCTTATTCATCCTTCGATGTGCAAATCCAACGAACAAGCATGAACATAGAATCCTGAGGGAGAGACTGTAACCCAGGCCTTAATAATCAAAAGACAATTTCCATCATGCTTCCACAGCATTCAGCTAACCACTATGAAGCAGCTTAAGATCTGATGAGTTAGGTGGGAGAATCTATCTATCTATCTATCTATCTATCTATCTATCTATCTATCTATCTATCCACAAATCATTAATATTCATTTGGCTAAAGCAGGACACCCACTACACACCACAGCAGCTACCGAAGATTATGCAAAAGAAACTGTTCTGCAAACCTTGGAAGCTAGAAATTCTAATAATAAATACAGCATGCAAGGCTGTCAACAGTTAATGTTATCGCTTCTCCTTAAGCACTCATTTGTACACAGAAAAAAACAGAGAACATCAGCTTTTGATGTGTTACACACCTACACATGCCTGCGATGTAGCTCTACTGAATCTTCAAGACGCAATGAAAAAGGATATTTACCTTACCACTATCAGCAGGCCGGCTATCGGAAATCACAGTTAGTGGGGATAAAATTAACAAGCCAGCAAAGCAGCGAGCTGCTAGTCTCTTCATCAGCTGATCAGGAAAAAAAAGAGAGCTGGGGAAAGGCTATGTTTTCATATACAAGTAATTTTATTTTACTGAAAATGGCAATACTGAAAGGAATGTAGATACTCAAATCTGCTGTTTCATTCTACTACCTACCACAAGGCCCAAAGCCTTCTTCCTTCAGCCTCTTTAATATTGACAACTACTTATCATATTTTCCCATTATTATTCCAGGAACTCAAATAAAAATTATTTTTTTGGCAGCGTAGTTATTGATTCCTGGAAGCATTTTAATTATAGTATCAATATTTAAAAAACCCAGATATATAAATATATACTTTTTTAAAAAGCGAAACAATGAAATGTGTATTTTAAAGCTGTATTGCACACAAGGCTGCTTCTCTGGCAATTTTAATTTACTGGGATTGCTTTAAATACCATCTCCCCCCCCCTTTATTTTTTAATCCTTCCTGGTTTATTCTTTTGGAAATGATTTTTTTAAATTAAAGAAATGAAATGATCTATTTTTTGTATTCTCTGTGCTCACAGATATAAGCACACCACTGCTCTGGCATTTCCATATGCTACACCTGCTTGAATTTGCTGGTAACCTTCTATTATTTTTTAAAAAATCCAGTAAAAATAATATTACAATTGAGATTGCAGATGTTTATAAATATACCTATTGTAGATTTTTGTGTGTTTTATAATTTTGTGAATAGCAGATAAATGCTGCTATATTATTTATGAAACACAATTTTTTAAAAAACTGCAATAATTTAAATGAAAAATGTTAGCGGAAAAAATAGATTCCCCGCATTTGTGAATGATTCCTGAAAATTGATACATTATTTTCATCAAATTAAAGTTCTGATGTACCAAGTGTATAATTTTATTCAGATGAGGTGGCACCCAATTTTAATTTGTGATTTGTTGATGTTGTATTAATTACTTGGACAGTCAATTTAAACCTTTTAAAACTGACAAAATGTAAATGAGCATATGTAGTCTTCCTAATGTGACACCATTTCATGTATTTTATAGTCTGCAAAACCTATATTTTATTAATGTGTCTCATAAGAATCTACACCATTTCTCTGAAATAGATGCCATAGTGTATGCTTACAAATTTTTAATAACACTAGGTTTCCATCCAGCATACCGTGAGCAAATTTCCACTTCTACAGTAACAGTTTTCTTTTCCTCTCCCTACACCCTCAAAATCTTTCCTAGATCATTTCTCCAATATATTTCTCCAAACTATAGTGATACATGGGGACTCACACTCCTGGATTTCACTAACATTAATGAAACCAGTCCTAGAACTTCTTATATATCTGATGCAATGACATGCAATTGACATCAGTAAAACACAGTTGCAGCATACCTCCCAGTTCTACTGTTTCAAAGTAACACAAACAAATCTGTGTTGTAAGCGTGGCAGAGCCTGACCAAGCTGAGAAGATATTTCTCACATTAAGCGGTAAAAAGCAGCAAACGGTCACTTATTTATATATTTTTGATTGGAAAGAGATGGAAGCCGCCATTTGAATTTTTTTTAACTTAAGCTCAAAAATGTCTGTGGTTGTAGAAAGCAGTTGGTTACAAATAATAATCCAACCCTTCCCTAAAATGGTCTTATCCATAGAAACAGCTACTTCTAAAATTCACACCAGTCAGATAATAACTATGCCTAAGTGTACAAAACAAATAATTATCTCTTATCAACTGAAACTGCTAACTACTTACTTATCACCTAGGCATATTTTACATTAGCAGCATTTTTGTTAAAATGGGGGAAGGAAGAATGACACCTTGGGTGCTCCATAGCACAACACATGCATGTTTCTTTATTACTAAATTCATCGCCCAGCTTACCTAATTTTATTCCCACAATAGCAATCCTGTGAAGGTAAGGGACCCCATATCATATAGTGATATGTTAAGTGGAAACTTAAAACTGAGTCTCCTTGGCCCAATTCCAATACTTCACTACACTGGTTTTTAGTATAATTAGATTAACTCAATTGTTTTAAAACAAAGTAATCAAGTGTCAAAAATCTGGAACCCTTCACATCTATGGGCTGCTGGGAACCTGCCAGCCCTTTCAGGTAGGCCAGGTCAAGAAACAGTTTCCACAAGGACTACTGGAACTCTACTCTATTGCTGCAGAGTATAATAAGAGAATCTTGGAAGTCTGACAAAGTTTCTCTCCCCCCCCTCTTATACCAAAGAAAATCAGGGTAGGGCAATCTTGAGTTTCTTTCATTCTCACCTGCTACACTCTTAATGTTTATGTTTAATGTTTATAGACTAAGCTGATGTTTATGTAACCGCTCTTGCTTTGCTTCAAGACTATCTCTGTACTCTGTACTCTAAAAAACTCAGTTTCAAATGATTAAATCACTCCCCATCATGCTTATTATACAATACCACAACTTATTTATGTTAGATATGCAAAAGACAGCTCCCAAAATATGGAACATGTTCCTTGTATTCTGAATATAGTCCCCAGTCTGTTTTTACATCTATGCATTTTTAATCTGGTTTTTCAATGTTGTTATTATTTTAGTCTACATGTATTTTAAATACATACATAGAATATGCATTTTAATTATTTTTCTATCTTTTAAAAATGATTATTGTATTGTGGTACTCCTGTTTGAAAAGAAAGGTGGGTATAAAAATTAATCAATAGACACTCCAGTAAAACTGCAAAATATTTTCCTGAAAGCATTCATGATTTGAGATGATGATGATGATTATCAACATCATCATCATCAGCAGCATGCTATCTTTCTCATAGTTAATGTGCCATAAGACATCCACAGGTTGTTTCGATTCCACAAGCATATTTAGATATCATGAAATGAAGAAATTTTGCATCTATTTATTTATTTGTATAACAAATTTCTAAGGCAGCCCAATTCCATAATGTGGTGTACAACATTAAAAATAGTTCACAATAATATAACTACTTTCTGTCAATTTTCTAGAAGTCTGTTTGTTATTGACACTCCAACAAGGTAGACTCAGATAAACCTTAATTACGAATGAATAAATACAACAGCTTTTGGGGGCTGAAACTAATATTAAGTGTAAGCCTGCTTTCCTGCACAGTGATCAGTAAACGGCAATCCATGTTGTTATCCCATAAAGATCACCACTAAGAAAACTTCATCATCTATAGCAGTAAACTGCTACTAGTTTTCAGCAGGAAGCATGCATTCCCATAAATGATACAAATCAAGTTTTATTTTACAACCAAAAGGCCCAAAAAATTAATTATACAACTAGGCCTACATTTTTTAAGATCAGGGAGAAATTTCCTTTCCATTCTTTTCAGGTTTTTCATAAATATATATTATGCATATAGAATGGCAATATCTAACTGGTGTTGTGGAGCACTGGGAAACTTAAAAAAAACAGATTAACATATAAAAGAGTATTAGGTGAAAGATTTTGTTGTTCTGAGGCAAGGAGCGCACTTTTCATTTAAATCTCCCAAGTACAATCCCTGGTTTCTCCAGAGTAGGGGTGAGAAAGACTGAATTCTTCAGAATAAACTGCAAGAGATATTAGTAGATAATGATATACAGTCCAGCAATGAAAGGAGGGATAACCCTGAATTAGGCAGACCACAATTTAATTTTTTAAAAGGCAGCTTCCTATGTGCCTAAGGGATGACAGGAATCACCACTGTATAGGTGAGCAAGTATTAGCTGAGTTTGCAAACAGCTATTTTTCAAATCATTTTGGATCCAGCCCACTATTTCTGGAATGCTGCCATGTAGGTCAGTTCTACCTATGTGCCAGGTGAAAACACTGCTTTTTAGTTCTGCACATATATCCTTGATAACTTCTAAATATTTTAATAGCTAGTATTTATTTGTCTTTTATTCAACCTCTGAGAAGAGTAGTTTTTTTAGGCAGGGTTATAATTTTGTTGAAATTCTCCCCATATCAATCATGCAATCTACATCAAACACCCAATCTACCCCAAGCAAGTAAGCCCCAGATGTTCCATCATACGCAGAAAATTGACAGGCAAGAGCATTTGGGTATATTCCAAATGACAAAGATTCTCTGAAGAATTAAAACATCTGGTAAGACAAGGATATAAATCTCCATGGCTCATTGCAAATGTTAATTTTCAGGCATATTTTTGGATCTCAGGATTATTTAGCAGGGATAAGATAATGGAAACACAGAGAGAATGCCTTTTCAAACTTCTAAGGATATATTTACTCATTTCCTCAATAAGTCATATTGAAATAATGGTTTTTTATATCGCAAGAAATTGCATCCAATTAATGCGTGATATAGTACAAGATCCAAGCAGAGACATTTGCAATACAGACAACATTACAAATACAATAGTGTATCTTTCTCCAAAAGCTTCTTTGTTCACCTTTGAACAACTATGTGAGCCAGCTGAAAACTCTTTATTGAACTTAATTGCAGTAGGGAAACTTCTTGCTGGATCAAGTTATTATTTGTCAGCATAATCATAACCAATTATTACATCTAACAGGAATTTCTTACCATCAGCAATACAACAAAATGGACCATTCAAGGGCAAGAGAAAAGTTTCTTCATATCTGCATCCCTACACACACACACACACACACACACACACACACACACACGGAATTAATATGAAAAGATATGCACTCTGAAACATGGATGCTGACTCTCCCTGCCTAAAGAAGATGTGATGAACATTTAAGTCCTCTGATCACTTTGAAGCTTAACATTTTAGTGGAAAAAGAAATGGGAAAGTATTCCTCCAATCCTAATTTATCACTCCTTTATCAACTCTTTAAATTACTGGAGGGGCAAAGTAATTTAGAGCTAGATGAGCAACTTTCTGCTCATTAAATCCAAAACCTCAAAGCTCAGCAATTTTAGTACTGGGGGGGGGGTTCCCCAATTACTGGTTCATCCCAAAAGACAGTATCATTTTGTTCTCGTTTGTATTCCTGTATCTGATAATTAACACAGAAAAGAATAGATTCTACATACCCTTAACCACTGTTTTTCTGTCAAAGCATCACTGTAGTCCACATCCCTACGCTGACGGGATCCCCTCCCAAATATTTTTTCCTCTTCTTCTTCACATGTAAGCCTTTCAACTTCAGCATCATCTTTGATTATCCAAGATGGCAACTCATCTTCCTCCATCAAGCGTGGTTTGCGTTTTGGGTTTCGAGCATCCTCCCTGCGCCTATCCATGTCCATTCGCTGTAGAAGTAATAAATATGGTAGTTTAAAAAGTTACTAGCAAAATGAATGCTTGCAGAATATACTGCCTTTATATTTTCTCATTAAAATTATCTGCCATGAATAGTTTAGCAAATGACAAAACATGGATTCTGCAACACCATGAACTAGAAATATTTGCTGAACAGGAAATGCAATTAAACAGCCTCTATGAAAAGCATGTCTTAAATATAGTAAGCTATATACATTAGCTATTCTAATACTGGATTTTAGACAAAACGGGATCACCAAGAAACAAGAGTTATCAGGATGACTGAGGAATAAGGTTTGCAGAAGTACAAAAGATCCTTCAACAACAGTTTTCACTTATTTGTATATATTAGTGGTTTTAGGCATCAGTTCTTCCCCAATAATAATCTTCTAATTAATATCAAAAACTAAGAGCTATTACAGCTTTTGCTATCACATGTGACACAACATTGAGCTTTTCAGCAATCTGTTCTATAACCTGGTTTACAACTAACATTAAGCTACAATTTAGTAGTACACCAGTAGTACTCTTTCCCATTCCTTCTCCTGATTCATCAATTTAGCTGATGCCCAATTTGGCAATAAACGAAAATTAGGAATAACCTTTTAAAAGAAACACTACTTTACTAAGCAAAAAATCTCAAACAAATAAATAATAAAACAGTATAAATTATATTAGTCTCCCAGTTATGTGCGAGGCAGAGGGATTTGTTTGCACTCATTTCTGCCTATGCACAAATTATGGTTTAGTATTACATACTAACTACACACACACATGATAAGTTACATAATTTCAGCCCAGTTAATGGAATTATACTTTCAAGACCTTGAATATTTCCTACAGCAGATTTTACAGAGAATTCTGACTCAATTCCTTTTAATCAGCAAAATAACTAATACAGAGATTACAAACCACACTGCACACAAAGTACTGTACTAATGAGTGTCATTGCCATAAGATGTACACATGAGTAAATTATAGAATGTTATTCTTCTACTGACATTTTTATAGCAACATGTCAGATGATGAGCTTAGCTTTAAATGTTTTTAATTACATCCATTCCTGAAGAAATGTTTGAGAGTAATATCAATCACCCAGCCCAAGAGATTGATCAATTAAAGCTTGAAGTGTTCATTAAAAATGATGGTGAGAGACTCTTTAATTTCAGTGAAAAATATTTACTCAAAATACTCTATGGTAAATATTACTTTGTTTCTATTAAGGATAAGAAAACATGTGAAATACCTGTGGATAATTTAGTAAGGTTTTAATCCGTGTGTGTGTGCACAAACATTTCTAAATCACTGGGATTATATTACTATCCTAAAATTTTATCCATTTTGTCTCTTCTACCATAATATGGCCCTTTAAAAAGGAAACGGAGGGGGCTCTTTTCATTGTTTTTTTTAACGATTACAAGATTTCACATTACGGATGCATGAAAGAGGAGGGTATCTTCAATCGTTTTGGGGGAAAAGGAAAATCTTGCTTAATGTGAAAATGAGCCAAAACTCCAGTATGGCTATAGGCTGTGACATTATTAGGCTTCTATAGACATCCCAAGTCTATCTTCACTTAACCTTAAATAATTTATTGGATTTAGAGAAACTGAATGTGTTCTTGTCTTCTGAGTAATCCATCAGTCTTAAAATATGTCCTGTTCTTTAACTCATGACTCTAACCAATATTCCATTTGTTTCTGTTCTTCATCAAACCACACAGTTGACTCTCTCTAACATCTTTTCATAACTAAAAATACAATCCATAAACATTAGGTCTCTAATTATATAGGGCCTTCATTTTTAAATATATTTTTATTTTTCTCAATGGTCTAATATTATTATGTTGGAATGTTCTTTCACTCTGCATGTTTTTCTCAATAGTGCTGTATAAATTTAATAAACAAAAAAGTAAATAGAGAACAAACATTCTTCAAAGGAATTTCATTATTTCTCCACCTTGCTGCCTCTTGCTTCCATTTCCTCTGATCAAGATGTGTCACTAAGAACTATGAGAGAGGTGAAGAGGCAGACAACAAACAGAACAGGTGAAGAAGAGGGACCAGTTGGATTAGCAGCAGGTACCACAGCAGCCTCTTGTGGCACACATAGAGAAATGCATTTCAAGACTTCTTATTAATCAAATAGGTAGATTGGTATTTTATTTCACTCAGTTTTGTAGAAAGACATAAAAACAATTAATTTAGTTTATGCTGACTGACATATATTGAGAAATAGCATGTTCTATTCATTTGTCTCTTTTCAACTTGGTCAACATATAGGTCAACATGTAGGTTCAAAGTTCACAGATGGATGAATAATAATTTTGCTAGTTCAAAAGATGATTCAATCTATTCTGTGCTCTGCTAGAAATTGCATCCATACTTATTATCTGGTTAACATAAAGCAGCAGTTATGAAGTTTGATTATGGAAGTGAACATCATAGAAAGGACATAAATATGAAAGTTTTGCTATCTGTTAGAAGACTGTTCTTTTGTTTCATATATTCACAATTTTCTAGCCTTAGCTAAAAAGTGAGCTATGAAGTTATCAATGGCAACAGGTAGAGACATGACTGCATAGTATCATTACCATGAAAAGATCAAATTCTTCTTCATTTCGTGCAATCATCTGATTCAGAGTCTCATCATCAGGAACTTCATCTTCTTCCTAAAGATGGAAACAAAAATGTTTAGAAAATATATGCATGTGCATATACAGGTAGTCCTCGGGTTAAGATGGCAATTGAGACCAGGGTTACTAAGCG
>JALMGJ010000235.1:2500-5000 GCA_023362775.1 Charina bottae
GGTCGAGACCCACCAGCGTACACCAGGTCCCCTCCGCCCGCGGGTCTCGCGGGACAGCGGCGCCCGGTTGGCTTGCCGGCAGGCAGCCCTTCCCCGATGAGGGTCCCGACGGCCCGTGGGGCGACCAGCCCGCCTGGGCGCCGGCGGCCGAAGCCGCAGCGGATCGACGCCGTAGAGGTCCTCCGGAGCCAGAGCCGGGCGCTCCCAACCGCCAGGGAAGACACCCCCTCGGCCGCCCCCCGAGAGCGGGGCGACGAGTGGAAGCCGAGGTGCTCCACGCTGCTCGGAGAGCGCGAGGGAAGCGTGCTCCACGCCATCCACGCCCGCGGGTCGCGCGGGACGGTGAGCCGCAGGTGACTCGCAACCGCTCACGTGGGGGGGGCCAGGGAAGCCCCGTCCCCCCCTTCCCTCCGAGGGCCCGAAAGTCCCCGCGGGACAGCGGAGTCCTCCGCACGGACCCGAGACCGACCCGCTCCGCGGGGCCGGCCTCACCCGCCTCCCTTCCCGTGGGCGCCACGGCGGCCGGGGAGAGACGGGACGGTCCGAGAACGGCCTCTCGGGACCCGGAGCCGGGCGCTTCCCGCCGCCGGGAAGCCCCCACCGACCGCGCCCCCACTGATCCCCGAGGAGAACGGAGTGACGCGGGGCTGCTCGCCGCTGCTCCGCGGGGCACGCCCGCCGACGTGCGCCGGCCCCACGCGCCCGGCGGGTCACGCCGGACGGAGGAGCGCGGTTGCCTTGCCGGCGCTCGCGAGGGGTTCCCAACCCCCGTCCCCACAGAGGGTCCTTCGTGGCCCGGTGGCCTCCGGCGACCGCACGTGCCCGAGGTGAGCCCCTTCCGCGGAAGGGGCCCTCCTGCCCCGGCCTCCTCAAGGGGGTGTGCTCACGGCAAGGAGGCCGGGTGGGCACGGGAACGGCTTTCGAGACCCGGAGCCGGAGGCGGCCCGCCGCCAGGCCGCCACCACCCGTAGGCCCCCGCAGGGAGGGAGGACCGCCGGGACGCTCACCGCTGCTCGGAAGCGACCGCTGACTGAGGCCGGCCCTTCCCCGCCGACGGGTCACACCGGCCGGGAGCGCGCGGTTGGCTCAGCCGCAGTCGAAGATCGGGTAGACCTATGCCTCCGAGAGTCCTGAAAACCCAGTCGCCAGAAATCTCCGCGCACAAATCCTCTAAGGGGGCGAGTCCGACGATCGGGCCGAGGAGGCCGGGCCGGCCGCCGTCGCGGGCCGCCGTCGCGGAGCCCTCGCCCGGGCAAGGTCGGCGAATCCGTCCCCTTGAGGGCTTCCGGGTAGACCGGAGCCGGCCGTCTCGACTTGTATACCAGGGCCCCGGAGGGCGGAGGCCGGTCTACCCGTCCGCGAGCCTCGCGTCGGCGCCGGTCTACCCGCGCTCCGGAGGGCACGGAGGGGCGGGATCGGGGCCTCTCTGCCCCGGTCCCGGTCCCGATGCCGGTCCCGAGGGAGGGGAGGAAGTGAGGGGGGGCTCTCCCCGGGCTCCGGAGCCGACGGAGCGCCGGGTCCACCGGGCCGCTCGAGGCCCGGGACGGAGCCCGGTCTTCCCCCCCCCCCCCGGCCTCCGCGCACAAATCCTCTAAGGGAGCGAGTCCGACGATCGGGCCGAGGAGGCCGGGCCGGCCGCCGTCGCGGGCCGCCGTCGCGGAGCCCTCGCCCGGGCAAGGTCGGCGAATCCGTCCCCTTGAGGGCTTCCGGGTAGACCGGAGCCGGCCGTCTCGACTTGTATACCAGGGCCCCGAAGGGCGGAGGCCGGTCTACCCGTCCGCGAGCCTCGCGTCGGCGCCGGTCTACCCGCGCTCCGGAGAAAGCACGGAGGGGCGGGATCGGGGCCTCTGTGCCCCGGTCCCGGTCCCGGGGGAGGGGAGGAAGTGAGGAGGGGCTCTCCCCGGCCTCGGGAGCGAGCTGACGGAGCGCCCGGTCCACCCGGCCTCGAAGCCCGAGACGGGCGCCGGTCTACCCGGACTCGAGGCCCCAGACGGGGGCCGGTCTACCGGGCCTCCCCGCGCCCGTGGGACGTGCGCCGGTCGGCAAATGGCGCGCTCCCTCGCTCGCTCGCTCGCTCGCCCGCGCTCTCTCTCTGTATGTGTATAGATCTATTTCTAGATCTCTGTATGTCTTTATACGGGTATAACGATAACTGACCGAAGAGCTCTAGTCGCCCACCAATGTTCCTCTGCCCAACGTGAGTTAGGGCATTGGCGTGGCGGCGGCGGCGGCGGCGGCGGCGGTTTGTTCGTTCCGTCGCTCGCTTCCGACTCTTCGTGACTTCACGGACCGTCCCGCTCCAGAATACCATCCATCCATCCATCCATCCATCCATCCATCCATCCATCCTCTTGCCCTTGGCCGGCCCCTCTTCCTTTACATCTAGGTCAGATCTAGATCAGGTCTTTAGATCTAAACCCCTCGTTTCTTTTTTCTCTTACCTACCCACCCACCCACCCACCACAAGAGTTGAGCGGGCGTTTTCTGGGTGCAGCGTATG
>JALMGJ010000235.1:15000-17500 GCA_023362775.1 Charina bottae
CCACGTCTCCCCCGGAGGCTCACGGCGGGGAAACGGGGCGGCGCGAGAATGGCCGCCGGGACCTGGAGCCGGGGGCCTCCCGCCGCCGGGAAGCCCCCACCGGCCGCGCCCCCGCTTATCCCCGTGGAGAATGGAGCGGCGCGGGGCTGCCCACCGCTGCTCAAAGGGTCGAGACCCACCAGCGTACACCAGGTCCCCTCCGCCCGCGGGTCTCGCGGGACAGCGGCGCCCGGTTGGCTTGCCGGCAGGCAGCCCTTCCCCGATGAGGGTCCCGACGGCCCGTGGGGCGACCAGCCCGCCTGGGCGCCGGCGGCCGAAGCCGCAGCGGATCGACGCCGTAGAGGTCCTCCGGAGCCAGAGCCGGGCGCTCCCAACCGCCAGGGAAGACACCCCCTCGGCCGCCCCCCGAGAGCGGGGCGACGAGTGGAAGCCGAGGTGCTCCACGCTGCTCGGAGAGCGCGAGGGAAGCGTGCTCCACGCCATCCACGCCCGCGGGTCGCGCGGGACGGTGAGCCGCAGGTGACTCGCAACCGCTCACGTGGGGGGGGCCAGGGAAGCCCCGTCCCCCCCTTCCCTCCGAGGGCCCGAAAGTCCCCGCGGGACAGCGGAGTCCTCCGCACGGACCCGAGACCGACCCGCTCCGCGGGGCCGGCCTCACCCGCCTCCCTTCCCGTGGGCGCCACGGCGGCCGGGGAGAGACGGGACGGTCCGAGAACGGCCTCTCGGGACCCGGAGCCGGGCGCTTCCCGCCGCCGGGAAGCCCCCACCGACCGCGCCCCCACTGATCCCCGAGGAGAACGGAGTGACGCGGGGCTGCTCGCCGCTGCTCCGCGGGGCACGCCCGCCGACGTGCGCCGGCCCCACGCGCCCGGCGGGTCACGCCGGACGGAGGAGCGCGGTTGCCTTGCCGGCGCTCGCGAGGGGTTCCCAACCCCCGTCCCCACAGAGGGTCCTTCGTGGCCCGGTGGCCTCCGGCGACCGCACGTGCCCGAGGTGAGCCCCTTCCGCGGAAGGGGCCCTCCTGCCCCGGCCTCCTCAAGGGGGTGTGCTCACGGCAAGGAGGCCGGGTGGGCACGGGAACGGCTTTCGAGACCCGGAGCCGGAGGCGGCCCGCCGCCAGGCCGCCACCACCCGTAGGCCCCCGCAGGGAGGGAGGACCGCCGGGACGCTCACCGCTGCTCGGAAGCGACCGCTGACTGAGGCCGGCCCTTCCCCGCCGACGGGTCACACCGGCCGGGAGCGCGCGGTTGGCTCAGCCGCAGTCGAAGATCGGGTAGACCTATGCCTCCGAGAGTCCTGAAAACCCAGTCGCCAGAAATCTCCGCGCACAAATCCTCTAAGGGGGCGAGTCCGACGATCGGGCCGAGGAGGCCGGGCCGGCCGCCGTCGCGGGCCGCCGTCGCGGAGCCCTCGCCCGGGCAAGGTCGGCGAATCCGTCCCCTTGAGGGCTTCCGGGTAGACCGGAGCCGGCCGTCTCGACTTGTATACCAGGGCCCCGGAGGGCGGAGGCCGGTCTACCCGTCCGCGAGCCTCGCGTCGGCGCCGGTCTACCCGCGCTCCGGAGGGCACGGAGGGGCGGGATCGGGGCCTCTCTGCCCCGGTCCCGGTCCCGATGCCGGTCCCGAGGGAGGGGAGGAAGTGAGGGGGGGCTCTCCCCGGGCTCCGGAGCCGACGGAGCGCCGGGTCCACCGGGCCGCTCGAGGCCCGGGACGGAGCCCGGTCTTCCCCCCCCCCCCCGGCCTCCGCGCACAAATCCTCTAAGGGAGCGAGTCCGACGATCGGGCCGAGGAGGCCGGGCCGGCCGCCGTCGCGGGCCGCCGTCGCGGAGCCCTCGCCCGGGCAAGGTCGGCGAATCCGTCCCCTTGAGGGCTTCCGGGTAGACCGGAGCCGGCCGTCTCGACTTGTATACCAGGGCCCCGAAGGGCGGAGGCCGGTCTACCCGTCCGCGAGCCTCGCGTCGGCGCCGGTCTACCCGCGCTCCGGAGAAAGCACGGAGGGGCGGGATCGGGGCCTCTGTGCCCCGGTCCCGGTCCCGGGGGAGGGGAGGAAGTGAGGAGGGGCTCTCCCCGGCCTCGGGAGCGAGCTGACGGAGCGCCCGGTCCACCCGGCCTCGAAGCCCGAGACGGGCGCCGGTCTACCCGGACTCGAGGCCCCAGACGGGGGCCGGTCTACCGGGCCTCCCCGCGCCCGTGGGACGTGCGCCGGTCGGCAAATGGCGCGCTCCCTCGCTCGCTCGCTCGCTCGCCCGCGCTCTCTCTCTGTATGTGTATAGATCTATTTCTAGATCTCTGTATGTCTTTATACGGGTATAACGATAACTGACCGAAGAGCTCTAGTCGCCCACCAATGTTCCTCTGCCCAACGTGAGTTAGGGCATTGGCGTGGCGGCGGCGGCGGCGGCGGCGGCGGTTTGTTCGTTCCGTCGCTCGCTTCCGACTCTTCGTGACTTCACGGACCGTCCCGCTCCAGAATACCATCCATCCATCCATCCATCCATCCA
>JALMGJ010000236.1:5000-7500 GCA_023362775.1 Charina bottae
CGCTGCACCCAGAAAACGCCCGCTCAACTCTTGTGGTGGGTGGGTGGGTGGGTAGGTAAGAGAAAAAAGAAACGAGGGGTTTAGATCTAAAGACCTGATCTAGATCTGACCTAGATGTAAAGGAAGAGGGGCCGGCCAAGGGCAAGAGGATGGATGGATGGATGGATGGATGGATGGATGGATGGATGGTATTCTGGAGCGGGACGGTCCGTGAAGTCACGAAGAGTCGGAAGCGAGCGACGGAACGAACAAACCGCCGCCGCCGCCGCCGCCGCCGCCACGCCAATGCCCTAACTCACGTTGGGCAGAGGAACATTGGTGGGCGACTAGAGCTCTTCGGTCAGTTATCGTTATACCCGTATAAAGACATACAGAGATCTAGAAATAGATCTATACACATACAGAGAGAGAGCGCGGGCGAGCGAGCGAGCGAGCGAGGGAGCGCGCCATTTGCCGACCGGCGCACGTCCCACGGGCGCGGGGAGGCCCGGTAGACCGGCCCCCGTCTGGGGCCTCGAGTCCGGGTAGACCGGCGCCCGTCTCGGGCTTCGAGGCCGGGTGGACCGGGCGCTCCGTCAGCTCGCTCCCGAGGCCGGGGAGAGCCCCTCCTCACTTCCTCCCCTCCCCCGGGACCGGGACCGGGGCACAGAGGCCCCGATCCCGCCCCTCCGTGCTTTCTCCGGAGCGCGGGTAGACCGGCGCCGACGCGAGGCTCGCGGACGGGTAGACCGGCCTCCGCCCTTCGGGGCCCTGGTATACAAGTCGAGACGGCCGGCTCCGGTCTACCCGGAAGCCCTCAAGGGGACGGATTCGCCGACCTTGCCCGGGCGAGGGCTCCGCGACGGCGGCCCGCGACGGCGGCCGGCCCGGCCTCCTCGGCCCGATCGTCGGACTCGCTCCCTTAGAGGATTTGTGCGCGGAGGCCGGGGGGGGGGGGGGAAGACCGGGCTCCGTCCCGGGCCTCGAGCGGCCCGGTGGACCCGGCGCTCCGTCGGCTCCGGAGCCCGGGGAGAGCCCCCCCTCACTTCCTCCCCTCCCTCGGGACCGGCATCGGGACCGGGACCGGGGCAGAGAGGCCCCGATCCCGCCCCTCCGTGCCCTCCGGAGCGCGGGTAGACCGGCGCCGACGCGAGGCTCGCGGACGGGTAGACCGGCCTCCGCCCTCCGGGGCCCTGGTATACAAGTCGAGACGGCCGGCTCCGGTCTACCCGGAAGCCCTCAAGGGGACGGATTCGCCGACCTTGCCCGGGCGAGGGCTCCGCGACGGCGGCCCGCGACGGCGGCCGGCCCGGCCTCCTCGGCCCGATCGTCGGACTCGCCCCCTTAGAGGATTTGTGCGCGGAGATTTCTGGCGACTGGGTTTTCAGGACTCTCGGAGGCATAGGTCTACCCGATCTTCGACTGCGGCTGAGCCAACCGCGCGCTCCCGGCCGGTGTGACCCGTCGGCGGGGAAGGGCCGGCCTCAGTCAGCGGTCGCTTCCGAGCAGCGGTGAGCGTCCCGGCGGTCCTCCCTCCCTGCGGGGGCCTACGGGTGGTGGCGGCCTGGCGGCGGGCCGCCTCCGGCTCCGGGTCTCGAAAGCCGTTCCCGTGCCCACCCGGCCTCCTTGCCGTGAGCACACCCCCTTGAGGAGGCCGGGGCAGGAGGGCCCCTTCCGCGGAAGGGGCTCACCTCGGGCACGTGCGGTCGCCGGAGGCCACCGGGCCACGAAGGACCCTCTGTGGGGACGGGGGTTGGGAACCCCTCGCGAGCGCCGGCAAGGCAACCGCGCTCCTCCGTCCGGCGTGACCCGCCGGGCGCGTGGGGCCGGCGCACGTCGGCGGGCGTGCCCCGCGGAGCAGCGGCGAGCAGCCCCGCGTCACTCCGTTCTCCTCGGGGATCAGTGGGGGCGCGGTCGGTGGGGGCTTCCCGGCGGCGGGAAGCGCCCGGCTCCGGGTCCCGAGAGGCCGTTCTCGGACCGTCCCGTCTCTCCCCGGCCGCCGTGGCGCCCACGGGAAGGGAGGCGGGTGAGGCCGGCCCCGCGGAGCGGGTCGGTCTCGGGTCCGTGCGGAGGACTCCGCTGTCCCGCGGGGACTTTCGGGCCCTCGGAGGGAAGGGGGGGACGGGGCTTCCCTGGCCCCCCCCACGTGAGCGGTTGCGAGTCACCTGCGGCTCACCGTCCCGCGCGACCCGCGGGCGTGGATGGCGTGGAGCACGCTTCCCTCGCGCTCTCCGAGCAGCGTGGAGCACCTCGGCTTCCACTCGTCGCCCCGCTCTCGGGGGGCGGCCGAGGGGGTGTCTTCCCTGGCGGTTGGGAGCGCCCGGCTCTGGCTCCGGAGGACCTCTACGGCGTCGATCCGCTGCGGCTTCGGCCGCCGGCGCCCAGGCGGGCTGGTCGCCCCACGGGCCGTCGGGACCCTCATCGGGGAAGGGCTGCCTGCCGGCAAGCCAACCGGGCGCCGCTGTCCCGCGAGACCCGCGGGCGGAGGGGACCTGGTGTACGCTGGTGGGTCTCGACCCTT
>JALMGJ010000236.1:17500-20000 GCA_023362775.1 Charina bottae
TATACCCCCTCCCTGATGAGGATGATTGCCAAGCTGGTGGTTTTATTGCGGTTGTGACCTCACCCTAGCTCACAAGCAAGCTCCTGCCTCAACCCCTACAAAAGCAGCTGGTGGGACCACCTCGCACACTTTGGCCCTTGGGAGCAAGGCGAGAGAGCTTTCCCCATACGCTGCACCCAGAAAACGCCCGCTCAACTCTTGTGGTGGGTGGGTGGGTGGGTAGGTAAGAGAAAAAAGAAACGAGGGGTTTAGATCTAAAGACCTGATCTAGATCTGACCTAGATGTAAAGGAAGAGGGGCCGGCCAAGGGCAAGAGGATGGATGGATGGATGGATGGATGGATGGATGGATGGATGGTATTCTGGAGCGGGACGGTCCGTGAAGTCACGAAGAGTCGGAAGCGAGCGACGGAACGAACAAACCGCCGCCGCCGCCGCCGCCGCCGCCACGCCAATGCCCTAACTCACGTTGGGCAGAGGAACATTGGTGGGCGACTAGAGCTCTTCGGTCAGTTATCGTTATACCCGTATAAAGACATACAGAGATCTAGAAATAGATCTATACACATACAGAGAGAGAGCGCGGGCGAGCGAGCGAGCGAGCGAGGGAGCGCGCCATTTGCCGACCGGCGCACGTCCCACGGGCGCGGGGAGGCCCGGTAGACCGGCCCCCGTCTGGGGCCTCGAGTCCGGGTAGACCGGCGCCCGTCTCGGGCTTCGAGGCCGGGTGGACCGGGCGCTCCGTCAGCTCGCTCCCGAGGCCGGGGAGAGCCCCTCCTCACTTCCTCCCCTCCCCCGGGACCGGGACCGGGGCACAGAGGCCCCGATCCCGCCCCTCCGTGCTTTCTCCGGAGCGCGGGTAGACCGGCGCCGACGCGAGGCTCGCGGACGGGTAGACCGGCCTCCGCCCTTCGGGGCCCTGGTATACAAGTCGAGACGGCCGGCTCCGGTCTACCCGGAAGCCCTCAAGGGGACGGATTCGCCGACCTTGCCCGGGCGAGGGCTCCGCGACGGCGGCCCGCGACGGCGGCCGGCCCGGCCTCCTCGGCCCGATCGTCGGACTCGCTCCCTTAGAGGATTTGTGCGCGGAGGCCGGGGGGGGGGGGGGAAGACCGGGCTCCGTCCCGGGCCTCGAGCGGCCCGGTGGACCCGGCGCTCCGTCGGCTCCGGAGCCCGGGGAGAGCCCCCCCTCACTTCCTCCCCTCCCTCGGGACCGGCATCGGGACCGGGACCGGGGCAGAGAGGCCCCGATCCCGCCCCTCCGTGCCCTCCGGAGCGCGGGTAGACCGGCGCCGACGCGAGGCTCGCGGACGGGTAGACCGGCCTCCGCCCTCCGGGGCCCTGGTATACAAGTCGAGACGGCCGGCTCCGGTCTACCCGGAAGCCCTCAAGGGGACGGATTCGCCGACCTTGCCCGGGCGAGGGCTCCGCGACGGCGGCCCGCGACGGCGGCCGGCCCGGCCTCCTCGGCCCGATCGTCGGACTCGCCCCCTTAGAGGATTTGTGCGCGGAGATTTCTGGCGACTGGGTTTTCAGGACTCTCGGAGGCATAGGTCTACCCGATCTTCGACTGCGGCTGAGCCAACCGCGCGCTCCCGGCCGGTGTGACCCGTCGGCGGGGAAGGGCCGGCCTCAGTCAGCGGTCGCTTCCGAGCAGCGGTGAGCGTCCCGGCGGTCCTCCCTCCCTGCGGGGGCCTACGGGTGGTGGCGGCCTGGCGGCGGGCCGCCTCCGGCTCCGGGTCTCGAAAGCCGTTCCCGTGCCCACCCGGCCTCCTTGCCGTGAGCACACCCCCTTGAGGAGGCCGGGGCAGGAGGGCCCCTTCCGCGGAAGGGGCTCACCTCGGGCACGTGCGGTCGCCGGAGGCCACCGGGCCACGAAGGACCCTCTGTGGGGACGGGGGTTGGGAACCCCTCGCGAGCGCCGGCAAGGCAACCGCGCTCCTCCGTCCGGCGTGACCCGCCGGGCGCGTGGGGCCGGCGCACGTCGGCGGGCGTGCCCCGCGGAGCAGCGGCGAGCAGCCCCGCGTCACTCCGTTCTCCTCGGGGATCAGTGGGGGCGCGGTCGGTGGGGGCTTCCCGGCGGCGGGAAGCGCCCGGCTCCGGGTCCCGAGAGGCCGTTCTCGGACCGTCCCGTCTCTCCCCGGCCGCCGTGGCGCCCACGGGAAGGGAGGCGGGTGAGGCCGGCCCCGCGGAGCGGGTCGGTCTCGGGTCCGTGCGGAGGACTCCGCTGTCCCGCGGGGACTTTCGGGCCCTCGGAGGGAAGGGGGGGACGGGGCTTCCCTGGCCCCCCCCACGTGAGCGGTTGCGAGTCACCTGCGGCTCACCGTCCCGCGCGACCCGCGGGCGTGGATGGCGTGGAGCACGCTTCCCTCGCGCTCTCCGAGCAGCGTGGAGCACCTCGGCTTCCACTCGTCGCCCCGCTCTCGGGGGGCGGCCGAGGGGGTGTCTTCCCTGGCGGTTGGGAGCGCCCGGCTCTGGCTCCGGAGGACCTCTACGGCGTC
>JALMGJ010000237.1:7500-10000 GCA_023362775.1 Charina bottae
TGGTGGGACCACCTCGCACACTTTGGCCCTTGGGAGCAAGGCGAGAGAGCTTTCCCCATACGCTGCACCCAGAAAACGCCCGCTCAACTCTTGTGGTGGGTGGGTGGGTGGGTGGGTAGGTAAGAGAAAAAAGAAACGAGGGGTTTAGATCTAAAGACCTGATCTAGATCTGACCTAGATGTAAAGGAAGAGGGGCCGGCCAAGGGCAAGAGGATGGATGGATGGATGGATGGATGGATGGATGGATGGATGGATGGTATTCTGGAGCGGGACGGTCCGTGAAGTCACGAAGAGTCGGAAGCGAGCGACGGAACGAACAAACCGCCGCCGCCGCCGCCGCCGCCGCCACGCCAATGCCCTAACTCACGTTGGGCAGAGGAACATTGGTGGGCGACTAGAGCTCTTCGGTCAGTTATCGTTATACCCGTATAAAGACATACAGAGATCTAGAAATAGATCTATACACATACAGAGAGAGAGCGCGGGCGAGCGAGCGAGCGAGCGAGGGAGCGCGCCATTTGCCGACCGGCGCACGTCCCACGGGCGCGGGGAGGCCCGGTAGACCGGCCCCCGTCTGGGGCCTCGAGTCCGGGTAGACCGGCGCCCGTCTCGGGCTTCGAGGCCGGGTGGACCGGGCGCTCCGTCAGCTCGCTCCCGAGGCCGGGGAGAGCCCCTCCTCACTTCCTCCCCTCCCCCGGGACCGGGACCGGGGCACAGAGGCCCCGATCCCGCCCCTCCGTGCTTTCTCCGGAGCGCGGGTAGACCGGCGCCGACGCGAGGCTCGCGGACGGGTAGACCGGCCTCCGCCCTTCGGGGCCCTGGTATACAAGTCGAGACGGCCGGCTCCGGTCTACCCGGAAGCCCTCAAGGGGACGGATTCGCCGACCTTGCCCGGGCGAGGGCTCCGCGACGGCGGCCCGCGACGGCGGCCGGCCCGGCCTCCTCGGCCCGATCGTCGGACTCGCTCCCTTAGAGGATTTGTGCGCGGAGGCCGGGGGGGGGGGGGAAGACCGGGCTCCGTCCCGGGCCTCGAGCGGCCCGGTGGACCCGGCGCTCCGTCGGCTCCGGAGCCCGGGGAGAGCCCCCCCTCACTTCCTCCCCTCCCTCGGGACCGGCATCGGGACCGGGACCGGGGCAGAGAGGCCCCGATCCCGCCCCTCCGTGCCCTCCGGAGCGCGGGTAGACCGGCGCCGACGCGAGGCTCGCGGACGGGTAGACCGGCCTCCGCCCTCCGGGGCCCTGGTATACAAGTCGAGACGGCCGGCTCCGGTCTACCCGGAAGCCCTCAAGGGGACGGATTCGCCGACCTTGCCCGGGCGAGGGCTCCGCGACGGCGGCCCGCGACGGCGGCCGGCCCGGCCTCCTCGGCACGATCGTCGGACTCGCCCCCTTAGAGGATTTGTGCGCGGAGATTTCTGGCGACTGGGTTTTCAGGACTCTCGGAGGCATAGGTCTACCCGATCTTCGACTGCGGCTGAGCCAACCGCGCGCTCCCGGCCGGTGTGACCCGTCGGCGGGGAAGGGCCGGCCTCAGTCAGCGGTCGCTTCCGAGCAGCGGTGAGCGTCCCGGCGGTCCTCCCTCCCTGCGGGGGCCTACGGGTGGTGGCGGCCTGGCGGCGGGCCGCCTCCGGCTCCGGGTCTCGAAAGCCGTTCCCGTGCCCACCCGGCCTCCTTGCCGTGAGCACACCCCCTTGAGGAGGCCGGGGCAGGAGGGCCCCTTCCGCGGAAGGGGCTCACCTCGGGCACGTGCGGTCGCCGGAGGCCACCGGGCCACGAAGGACCCTCTGTGGGGACGGGGGTTGGGAACCCCTCGCGAGCGCCGGCAAGGCAACCGCGCTCCTCCGTCCGGCGTGACCCGCCGGGCGCGTGGGGCCGGCGCACGTCGGCGGGCGTGCCCCGCGGAGCAGCGGCGAGCAGCCCCGCGTCACTCCGTTCTCCTCGGGGATCAGTGGGGGCGCGGTCGGTGGGGGCTTCCCGGCGGCGGGAAGCGCCCGGCTCCGGGTCCCGAGAGGCCGTTCTCGGACCGTCCCGTCTCTCCCCGGCCGCCGTGGCGCCCACGGGAAGGGAGGCGGGTGAGGCCGGCCCCGCGGAGCGGGTCGGTCTCGGGTCCGTGCGGAGGACTCCGCTGTCCCGCGGGGACTTTCGGGCCCTCGGAGGGAAGGGGGGGACGGGGCTTCCCTGGCCCCCCCCACGTGAGCGGTTGCGAGTCACCTGCGGCTCACCGTCCCGCGCGACCCGCGGGCGTGGATGGCGTGGAGCACGCTTCCCTCGCGCTCTCCGAGCAGCGTGGAGCACCTCGGCTTCCACTCGTCGCCCCGCTCTCGGGGGGCGGCCGAGGGGGTGTCTTCCCTGGCGGTTGGGAGCGCCCGGCTCTGGCTCCGGAGGACCTCTACGGCGTCGATCCGCTGCGGCTTCGGCCGCCGGCGCCCAGGCGGGCTGGTCGCCCCACGGGCCGTCGGGACCCTCATCGGGGAAGGGCTGCCTGCCGGCAAGCCAACCG
>JALMGJ010000237.1:20000-22500 GCA_023362775.1 Charina bottae
CTGCACTCTGTCTCCGATTACTCTGCGCCATAAGCCGGCATTATCCCACAGATCATTTGTCTCTGTACCCTATACCCCCTCCCTGATGAGGATGATTGCCAAGCTGGTGGTTTTATTGCGGTTGTGACCTCACCCTAGCTCACAAGCAAGCTCCTGCCTCAACCCCTACAAAAGCAGCTGGTGGGACCACCTCGCACACTTTGGCCCTTGGGAGCAAGGCGAGAGAGCTTTCCCCATACGCTGCACCCAGAAAACGCCCGCTCAACTCTTGTGGTGGGTGGGTGGGTGGGTGGGTAGGTAAGAGAAAAAAGAAACGAGGGGTTTAGATCTAAAGACCTGATCTAGATCTGACCTAGATGTAAAGGAAGAGGGGCCGGCCAAGGGCAAGAGGATGGATGGATGGATGGATGGATGGATGGATGGATGGATGGATGGTATTCTGGAGCGGGACGGTCCGTGAAGTCACGAAGAGTCGGAAGCGAGCGACGGAACGAACAAACCGCCGCCGCCGCCGCCGCCGCCGCCACGCCAATGCCCTAACTCACGTTGGGCAGAGGAACATTGGTGGGCGACTAGAGCTCTTCGGTCAGTTATCGTTATACCCGTATAAAGACATACAGAGATCTAGAAATAGATCTATACACATACAGAGAGAGAGCGCGGGCGAGCGAGCGAGCGAGCGAGGGAGCGCGCCATTTGCCGACCGGCGCACGTCCCACGGGCGCGGGGAGGCCCGGTAGACCGGCCCCCGTCTGGGGCCTCGAGTCCGGGTAGACCGGCGCCCGTCTCGGGCTTCGAGGCCGGGTGGACCGGGCGCTCCGTCAGCTCGCTCCCGAGGCCGGGGAGAGCCCCTCCTCACTTCCTCCCCTCCCCCGGGACCGGGACCGGGGCACAGAGGCCCCGATCCCGCCCCTCCGTGCTTTCTCCGGAGCGCGGGTAGACCGGCGCCGACGCGAGGCTCGCGGACGGGTAGACCGGCCTCCGCCCTTCGGGGCCCTGGTATACAAGTCGAGACGGCCGGCTCCGGTCTACCCGGAAGCCCTCAAGGGGACGGATTCGCCGACCTTGCCCGGGCGAGGGCTCCGCGACGGCGGCCCGCGACGGCGGCCGGCCCGGCCTCCTCGGCCCGATCGTCGGACTCGCTCCCTTAGAGGATTTGTGCGCGGAGGCCGGGGGGGGGGGGGAAGACCGGGCTCCGTCCCGGGCCTCGAGCGGCCCGGTGGACCCGGCGCTCCGTCGGCTCCGGAGCCCGGGGAGAGCCCCCCCTCACTTCCTCCCCTCCCTCGGGACCGGCATCGGGACCGGGACCGGGGCAGAGAGGCCCCGATCCCGCCCCTCCGTGCCCTCCGGAGCGCGGGTAGACCGGCGCCGACGCGAGGCTCGCGGACGGGTAGACCGGCCTCCGCCCTCCGGGGCCCTGGTATACAAGTCGAGACGGCCGGCTCCGGTCTACCCGGAAGCCCTCAAGGGGACGGATTCGCCGACCTTGCCCGGGCGAGGGCTCCGCGACGGCGGCCCGCGACGGCGGCCGGCCCGGCCTCCTCGGCCCGATCGTCGGACTCGCCCCCTTAGAGGATTTGTGCGCGGAGATTTCTGGCGACTGGGTTTTCAGGACTCTCGGAGGCATAGGTCTACCCGATCTTCGACTGCGGCTGAGCCAACCGCGCGCTCCCGGCCGGTGTGACCCGTCGGCGGGGAAGGGCCGGCCTCAGTCAGCGGTCGCTTCCGAGCAGCGGTGAGCGTCCCGGCGGTCCTCCCTCCCTGCGGGGGCCTACGGGTGGTGGCGGCCTGGCGGCGGGCCGCCTCCGGCTCCGGGTCTCGAAAGCCGTTCCCGTGCCCACCCGGCCTCCTTGCCGTGAGCACACCCCCTTGAGGAGGCCGGGGCAGGAGGGCCCCTTCCGCGGAAGGGGCTCACCTCGGGCACGTGCGGTCGCCGGAGGCCACCGGGCCACGAAGGACCCTCTGTGGGGACGGGGGTTGGGAACCCCTCGCGAGCGCCGGCAAGGCAACCGCGCTCCTCCGTCCGGCGTGACCCGCCGGGCGCGTGGGGCCGGCGCACGTCGGCGGGCGTGCCCCGCGGAGCAGCGGCGAGCAGCCCCGCGTCACTCCGTTCTCCTCGGGGATCAGTGGGGGCGCGGTCGGTGGGGGCTTCCCGGCGGCGGGAAGCGCCCGGCTCCGGGTCCCGAGAGGCCGTTCTCGGACCGTCCCGTCTCTCCCCGGCCGCCGTGGCGCCCACGGGAAGGGAGGCGGGTGAGGCCGGCCCCGCGGAGCGGGTCGGTCTCGGGTCCGTGCGGAGGACTCCGCTGTCCCGCGGGGACTTTCGGGCCCTCGGAGGGAAGGGGGGGACGGGGCTTCCCTGGCCCCCCCCACGTGAGCGGTTGCGAGTCACCTGCGGCTCACCGTCCCGCGCGACCCGCGGGCGTGGATGGCGTGGAGCACGCTTCCCTCGCGCTCTCCGAGCAGCGTGGAGCACCTCGGCTTCCACTCGTCGCCCCGCTCT
>JALMGJ010000238.1:0-25137 GCA_023362775.1 Charina bottae
TGTCAGGTCACCAATCTGGAGGTGCTTCAAGTCAGTGACTTGTCACTTGGGCTGTCGTTTGAACATGGGACCAAAAACAGTCAAGCTGACAGGCTGCAGGCCCAGAGGAGTGATGGGTGAAGCAGGAAGGAGCTGTCCCACACATTGACAGTGTTCCCTCCCATTTTACTCCATGCTGTGCCTGTGACCTGTTGGGCTATTTGTTAACATGGGTCTAGTACTCTTCTGTTCAAAGACAACCCAGGTGAGGTCTCAGAGGAGGAGTTGTGTGGAGCAGGAGCTTTAAGAAAGAGCCCTTCCACTCCATCCAGCTCTCCTCCACCATGCCAATCACTGGTTGCTTGCTTGAGAATTCTGAGAAACTATACAAATAATATAAACCTTAACAAAAGCCCTCTGGGCTGACTTGTCTGTCAGGTTGGGTCCTTGACATACTCAGATGAAATTCAGTAGTTATTCGCACTGACACCTTAGCCAAGGTAGGATTACCAAAAAGGCTGTCTCCCAGGTGAGGATGTTGATGGATATCATCTGTCTGATGAGTTTGAAAGGAGCAGTCATTAAAGAGAACCAGTGACCGTCTCATGAACAGACAGGATGAATCAGAAAGAGTGAGAGTAGACTACTAGCTCTATAAAATGACACGCAGGTAGGTGACCAGAGAGGAAGTTATCTTGCCTATCCAGGAGGACAAAGCTTCAGGTTGCCTGTCTATACAATGTACAGTATTAGTTGCTAGTCTCCTATCCAGATCTACTTGTAAGAACCCCAGTAATTCCAAGATCCCTGCTGGTGCCAGACTTTCTGCCTTTTGCACCCCTCTTCAAGGGCATGTCAAGATCTTCCTGGTAGCTGGGTGCCTGGAGGTCAAGATGGTTTCCATTGTAGGTCGTTGAAGGCTACAGCTCAGGAGATATTCCCATTCAGTTGCCAAGCACATAGCTGTAGTCAGTGTGGGTGTAGAATCTGGCCTTATGAAGGATGTGTAGACATTTCAGAAGCTGCCCTCATTCATCTCTACTAGAGTGGAAAACTGTGGTAACATGAGCAAGAATGGGGACATTAGAACCACTCATTCCTTAATTTTTTTTAAAAAAAATTCTTTTTAAGGGAATTCTGGTGGGGACATGGTGGACTGAACAGCTGCGCTCGCTCATTCCTTAATTTTTTTTTAAAAAAAAATCTTTTTAAGGGACTTCTGGTGGGGACATGGTGGACTGAACAGCTGCGCTCGCAGGCAGAACTGATGACGCGGCAGTTTTTTTGGGGCTCAGGCAGGTTTTTCCTGAAGCCCTGGAGCGTTTTCACAGACAGAAAACGCTCGGAATCAACCCATTTGCCCTCCAGAATGGCGACTTGCAGTCAGAGGATCGTAAACAGCGTTTGCGCTAATCTGGTAAGAGCCGCCGGGAGGCTAGGACGTCACCATTTCCAAGATGCGCTATAGCCTTAAAGTCTATGAAGGTTCTCAGTCATCCAGGTGGAATTGTCTGTAGCTTGAATCATGTCAACTGGATTTCTATTTTCTCAGTGGAAACGTTTCGCTCCTTATCCAAGGAGCTTCTTCAGTCTGAGCAACTTTGCTCAGACTGAAGAAGCTCCTTGGATAAGGAGCGAAACGTTTCCACTAAGAAAATAGAAATCCAGTTGACATGATTCAAGCTATAGCCTTAAAGGGACACTAAGACCAGCCACCCCATTTCTAAAACACCCAATTTATATCTTTTTAAGTTTATGTACCCTAAGAGAAGCTTTCTACAGCAAGGAGAAGCGATCTCTCTTGGTGCTTATCGTTATTTTCTGGGATTATTTTTTTAGAAAAATCTTTTTAAGTTTTGGCTTGTTTCCCATCCTAATACTAAGGAGGACTGAGAATAAATAATTGCCTCCCTGCTATTATTTTTGCACTGAATTTGAAGAGTTTAATATTTCCCTACACGTTGAATCTGCTGTTTTGAATCTTCAGCTTTCTGTTGCCACTTTCTCTGGGGAGCTGCTCATTATCATACCTTCACTTATGTAAACAGCTTCTGGAAATTTTCCATTAACTTTTACTTTTGCTAGTTAAGTACCTATGGGGCACCATAATCTACTGCCTGAGACATGGAGGACTTCAAGCAGACATTCTCAGATTTCCGTTCTGAGATTAAACAGATTCTATTTGATTCCTGAAGTTATTATGCAAGATATTCGGGATATCGTAGAAAACATCAGTTCTAAAATGTATCATCTGGCTGGGGATGTCGTGGAAGAAATGGAAATGATTAACAACAATAGAAATGTTCCTGTTGACAGTGAAATCAAGGCTTTTGTTGAAAGAGACTGGATTGTTGTGTTGAAGAAATCAAAGGGACAAACCATGAATGGAATTGTTTTTCTGATGGAATGTTATGGGAAGGAAGAGGTTGTTATCTATGGGAGGTTTTCTGCTGAGAGCTTGGAGTTTTTAAGGGGATTTTTAAAAAAAATTATTCATTTTTTATGAAAAATGCCTTGGGTGTACTGTGGAGATATGTAAATGCTTTGGTTTACTTTGAAGTGGTGTAAGGATTTAAGAATGTTTATTTGGATTGTCTTTAAGGTTTGTTTGACTTCATTTCTTTTTAAGGATTTGGATTAAGATTAATATGGTATAATAATAAATGCTTGTTCAGGGTTAATATGATTAAGATTGTTATAATTGTAGTATTATTAATCGCTATAGTCGTTGCTATATGAGATGGGCAGTGAACAAATATGATAAATAAATGATTATAAGAGCAGACAATTTATATGCTTTTTAGTTTGATCTTTATTATAGTGGACAGAAATGTATAGAATAGTGGTAGGAAGGTAATAATTAAATAAATGTTTTTTGGGGGGAAGTTGATTAGGAGGTTTATATATTTTCTTAATATAAGGGGAGGGAACAATTGTATTTAGTGATTTTTATATGTGTGAATGGAATGATTTCTAGAAATAACCTGAGTTTGGTTTGATACAGAGTAAGGGATTGAGTATGGAAATTGCTGTATATTCTTGCTGTTAAAAGTTGGAAGTCACCTCTTTGTAACTTTCAAAAAAATTTTCTTCTTGTGTTTTCACACGTTTTCAATTTTTTTTCTTTTGTAGTTTTTTTCTTTCTTGTAGTTTTTATCTTTGCTTTCAATCTAATAAAATTCTTTTGAAAGAATTTCAAAAATTCTTTGAAAAAACTCATTCCTGGCACATCTCACCCTTCCACACCACAATAAATAGTGTTGGCAGCAGAGCAGTCCTTCCAGGTCAGCCCTGCTAATGTCCAGTGAGTAATTTGCTGCTTCCTTCAAACTGAACTGCTTCTCCGTGTTTGAGATGTGAGATGGCAGGAACACGTTTCTCAGTTGTCTTGTGAATTCCAGAGCGGCCTCTCATCAGATCATCTCCAGCACCCATCTGACCTTGTGGTGGGTGTTCCTAAGTGTGCTAGAAATGTTGTAGGGACTACGAAGGTGGCATCTATTTGTGGGTCACATGCTTTACTTGCCAAAAGGCCCGGATTTCCAATCCTCCTGGAAGGTGCCAAGGACTGCAAGATTCCTGAGCACAATGAAGAGGAACTCCAGGTCTGGCTGACCATTAGTGAGCTAACGAGACCAGTGGTTTACCTTAGAATAAGCTGGTTTACTATGTTCTTAGAATAAACTTATTTGCAGTCTATGAAAATCTCTGTGACTCAAATGAGGTGGGCTCTAGTTCACATTATCATTTGCCAGAATAAATATGTTAGTCTCCAAGGTGCCATTTCAGTGTTTATGTATGTCCTGACTGCTCTCCAGCCTTGCTTGTCAGAGCACTGTAAATATAGAACAAGGATTCCCACCTTTTGGGAATCAAGAGGCACATGTGGAATTTGGGGGCACAGTCACAAAATGGCTACTATGAATTGCTCAGTGAGCCACAAAACACGCTGTTCAGGGAAAGGCAGTGAGGGGCAATGGAAACAGAAACATTTCGAGTGCACGGTCTTCTCCTTTCTTCAAGACTGCCCTCCAACTGTCTTCCTCTTTCTTCTCCCTCTCCCGGTATTCACTCCCCCAGTTCTCACACCCCAATAATTCCCATGCTCACATTCCCACAAACCATTTCCCGGCTATCTCTCCCTAAAACCTCCCACCTGCCCCAGTCTACCCATTTCTCTTCTGCTCATGTAAAGTCTTCCCAGGCCTGGTCTTCCTATCTTCATCTTCATCTTCATTTTCATCTTCATATTTCTATCTTCCTCTTCCTATCCTGTTTGGTTGTTCCCAGCCTAGCTGTGGTCTCCCTGCTTCTTCCTCCAAGGTCACCCCCCCCCCCACAACCATGTTCTTCCCCCTGACATTCAAGAGCTTCTACTCTTCTATCTCTTGCTTCTTTTTCTCTCCCCCCCCACCCCCATTTCTGATTATCCAAGGTTTAAAAAAAATAAAAGTGCTACTATATCACAGTTCCAGCCAACCACTTTGATGGCACAGGACGTATGTACAAACACTGAGCCATGTTGCCTGAGTTGGAACACCAGATAACATTTTGTCCGGGAGACCAGACAGTTTGCACCAGCATCTCAGTCTGGAGTCTGGATAGCAGGGCTTCCATACCTGACTTGAATGAATGGGCAGGTTTGAGTCCACATATACTGTTTTGGTTTTGTAGGTATTTGATCCCAAGCTGTAAGAGGCTGCATAGATCAGAGCCAGCATTTGGAATTATGCTCAGAAATGACTCCTGTTGTTTTAATGCTAATGTTAATTCTTGCCCTTCACACGGGGGTAAAATGCCACAGGAGTCTTATCATTTCAGCCATTAGTTTTATTATGTCACCAGCAGTTCTTGAGTGTTCAATCCAATCTATGGCCCAAGAGTAATAGCCTCTCTGTGGTTCCCAGCTGCACCTTTGCCCCACACAGCACCCGGATCCTTCTGCTTAAGTAGCTTTCAGGGGCGCTGCAAGGGTTACAGTCTGAAGTTTCTAGAAACACGTGTTTGAACGGTTAAGGTAGGCTTTCGGCAAAGTTGAGAAAGGAGGAGGATGAAATCAGGCCTATTAAGTGATTTAGAGGAAAGCCAAGCCTAGTTCTGTAACTCGGGGATTTCATCCCCCTGTTTGTCTGCTAGAAGACTACAGTTCCTGCTCCCTTCCTACAGATTCAGGGGCTGATGCAGGCATTTCTTTTGTAGTCGTGCAGAGCTCTCCAGCAGCCACCTTTTTCACTTCTTCAAATTTGGCTATTGGGAGAAAGGAGGTCTCTTGTCATGCTAGTTGCACAAAGTCGTCCCCTCTCTGGATTAGGAATCTCCATTTTCACTTTCACCATGTTTGGCTCCAAACGGTTGCCACAAATTCCACCTAAGTTCTAAATTCTGCCTTAGTTTTGTGCATTGGTAGGATGGTCTCGCCGCTCAGTTTTAGACTGGGAATTACTTGTCTTCCTGCCTGCCTGCCTCTGGGGCCAGTTTTCTGTCCCTGGGGAGGGCAACAGCGAGGAAAACTCCCTTGTTAGCTCTGTAGTGTCTCTAAATGAGATCTAAACATGATTTAGCATTAGGGCAATACAAGCAAGTCAGCCTTCCCCAACTGGGACACCAGAATTTCCAGCTCTACCGTGCTCTTTATTTCTATGGCCAAGATGGAGAGATGTAGCCTTTGGGACCTGGAATTGGTGGATTCAGGCAATTGGATGGTTTACAACCCACAATGATATGCATAATCACCATTGTGCTGGAACTCTGTGGACCTAAGAACTAGCTTACTCCTCAGATCAAAAGCCTATTTAGTTGAATAAGGTGCCTCTGCAGAGGTTTACCAAACATTTCTGCAAAGGTTGTAAAACAAGAAACCCCATGGATTGTCCCTAGAATATGGTGACTGGAAATATACTAGTTTTGTATAAGAAGCTGGCCTGATCAGCTATTATAATCAGAAGCCATTAACAAAAAGCCAATCTGGGTCTCCCTTAAAGTATCGGAACAGGGTCTTCACTTCTCATGACAGTTTCTCATTTCTGGTTTTCTGTTTGTCCTCTTTATCCTCTTATATACTTTTACCAATTTCCTTAGTTGTTTCTTTAAATTAAAGAGCTCTGTTTTCAACAAGAAGACAGGTTGTCACCACCCACCATACTCCCACATTACCATTCTACTAGCATTTTTCTGTATCTTCTCCGGTTCTTGATTAAACATGCATGTTATACATTGAAGGTTTGATGCTTTCTATGCGTAGAGAGTAAGGAAGATGACCTTGATGGAGATATGCAGGAACCATTATCTAGGCAAAGGGGCTGAAATATTTTTTGAAGTTCAGAATAGCGAGATAACATTCAGAAGCAGTTCAGGAAGACACCTCCCTAATTCACTATGTATAAGAAGGAGAAGGAGGTACAGCACAATCAGACTTGCAAGATTCTGTTATTATAGCCAATCTCAATAAAAATAGTTATAGCCTTCCTGTGGAGCTGATTTCCTGGTCTGGTCTACCTCGTGGGGCTGACACTAGGGCCATAACTTCCAGAGATAGTCACATCCACTCCCTCAGAAGCATAACACAATCTATGAAAACATAACCAATATTTTGCTATTAATAAGATATGTGTGGACTGATTTAAATCTCTTAATAACTTGTGTGCTAAGACTAATGTGTGCTAATAATAACAATTAACTCAGAGGCAGTGTGCTGTAATAGATAAGGTGTTGGGCTGGCACCGGGGAGACGCAGATTCTGGTCCATCCTCAGCCATGAAAGCTCACTGATTGACTTTGGGCCAATTGTTCCCTCTCAGCGCAACCTAAATCACAGGGTTGTTGTTACAGAGAAAAGCAGAAAGAAAGAATGCTGTGTACACAGCCCTGAGCTCCTAAATGAAAGGCAGGATGTAAGGTTAATAAAAGTATAAAATAAATAATTTGAGGTTGAGGTGACTGAATCAGTAAGCTTTCCAATCATCTGGGATTTTTCAAATATCAACAGGCTGATTATTTGAAAAGCTGCAGGCAAAGAACTTGGGTGATCAACTTGGCATGTGGATTTCTCAGAATCAGATCTGTGGTTAGATGGAATGAAGCAGATACTTCATGCAGCTGGCTTGGAAGTCAGGGCTGTTGGATCCTCTCATTTGCCCTCTCTCAGCTGTCCCCAGATGTAGTGAAGTTAAAGTAAACTTTAGCCGCTAATCCAGTTTTTATGTGTACACAGAATGGGATTTGAATGTCTCAAGTAGCAAAACATGTAAGACCAACCCTGGAAACTTACAAAACAGGCAACAGCAGCTAAGCTGATCATGAGGAAAAAAATCACTCAGCATTCATAATATGTTTACTAGATTATTTGAAGGATTACAAAACAATGTGCAAACTTCTGAATTTCAAAGAATTCTACAACTGACCAGATAGTTAAGAAATTGCAGGAGGGGCCAAGGAAAGGAGAGAAAATGTACTTAGTATTTCTTTACCACAGAGCTTTCCAAACTGTGTGTCAGGACACATTAGCGTGTCAGCTGCAATGTCTGGGTGTGTCGTGGCTGCTGCTGCCTCCGAGCCCTGCCAGGATTCTGCACAGGTCCTAGTGCCTGCCTTGTGCCCTGCTGCCTCCAAACCTGCCCTGCCAGGATTTCACGCAGGTCCTAGTGCCTGCCTTGTGCCTTGCTGCCTCCAAACCTGCCCTGCCAGGATTCTGCGCAGGTCCTAGTGCCTGCCTTGTGCCTTGCTGCCTCCAAACCTGCTGTGATTCCGCGCAGGTCCTAGTGCCTGCCTTGTGCCTTGCTGCCTCCAAACCTGCTGTGATTCCGCGCAGGTCCTAGTGCCTGCCTTGTGCCCTGCTGTAAGAGTGTGTCACGAAATGATGCCCTGCTGTAAGAGTGTGTCACGAAATGATGCATGTCTAAAAAGTGTGTCACCAACATGAAAAGTTTGGAAAGCTCTGCTTTACCAGGTTCCAGTCCTAGATGGAGTGTTTGCGTAATCTGGGAGATGTTAACTGGAGGTAATCAGATACAGAACTGTTGCACTAAAGTCTTGCCAAATCATGCAGAGAAAAAGAAACATTCAAAGAATTGTCAGTCCCCTATTCTTGGAAATAAAACATCCTGCTGTTAAAAGTCAGAATTCTTTCCATCTTTGTGAAATATGTAAGTCCCAAAGTATGAAGCTCCTTAGCAAGCTATATGAACTGGCATGGTTGTCACAAAAATCATGCTTGGGGAGTAAAAATATTTTCTCTGACCACATTTGGGTAAACCATATTCTCCCTGCAATATATGTTGATGACCTTAGGTTTGAGATAAATATGTACGTTTCAGATCTGAAAGTTTAGTGAGTAAGTAGATTATGCTTAGTACAGGGTTTGAATCTGGCATCTGCAAATGATTGACAGCCTCTGATTTTTCCACTCAGCCCCTGGAAACTGGAGAAATATTTTTGTTCCACTTGCATTTCTGCTGCATCTATTTCATTGTGGGGAATTTCCCTACCTTTTCCCCTGTACAGGTTTATGGACGGACAAGAGGCCCCAGACTGTGATTTGCAGATACAAGGAATCCTTCTTACTTATTCAGAGTCTGGGGATAGTTGCCAGGTAAAAATGGTGCCAAGAAAATTGAAAGTTGCAAGGGTTGCTTACCAAGTGTTACTATTAAAGTCTGGTTTGCTTGCTAAAGAAAATGAAAGTGGCCAGCAACATTAACTGTTAAAATCAGCTGTTATCCCTCAAATAAGCAACAAGCAACAGAGCAATAGCAGATAACAAGAGCAATAGAAAATCTCAAGTTTGTGGATCCAACAATAGGATTATAATTGCTGGCCAGCTGTCATAGTTCATGAAAATAAACTATAAAATCAGAAAGGCTCTTCTGTTTCTTGAAAATGATATTGCTCCATCACATCGCCAGCAAGAAATACAACATGATATCCAAGCAAACAAATGGATCAGTAATAAATCCACTCAAAAAAGCCAAGTTTTTACATGCCTTTAACAGTTTTGGGTTGTCTCTGTGGAAGACCTTCCTTAGGGCTGGAGCCCTATTCTGCCAGGCGTTGAACCTCAGCTGGTAAAGGAATGAAGAGTCCAGCTCTGACATTGACAAGAGCACATGGGAGGGGAATAGAGATATAGGGGAAGTATATCTTAAAGTTGTAGAGTCCGAAGCCAAGAATAGCTTTCAAAATAAGAATTTGAAACTGGAAGCAAACAGATGATCAGTATGGACAGAACAAGGCTGGAATAATACTCAGCGATCTGTCCCAGATAACAGGATAGCAGTTAACTTCTGAAGACTAAAGGACAATTTTTAAGGGTAGTCCTATATAGTGTGTGTGACAGAAGCCCAGTTATACAACTATTAAAGAATGGGTGGCCTTGGCAGGTCTGATTTCTCTAAGAAAGGATGCCCCCGGCTTATTAGGCAAACAGTGATGTCTCCTGCTACATAGAGAATCATAGAGAATGGCTTAGAAGAGCTGAGTCTCAGTTTATTGGCCGAGATAAGTCTTAATTGTTCAAAGAGAAATAAGCATTGTGTTTTAATCCTTATCTGTCTTTTCAAACAGCCTCAGCTCTGTGCCCCCAGAGTCTGGGATCGTGGCTGACATTGATTTGGAGAACATCCTATCCCTGAGCAGCGAGAGCTTCTACGAACTCAAGAGCCAACCCCTTGGTGTCAGGTAGGAAGAGAGAAGGCTGGCTGTTGTTCGGCAACAGTTCTGTAAGGCTATTATCTCAGCTACTAGGGTGGTGGGATGAGGAAAAGAGAAGGAGACTTTCCAAATATTCCAAGGTCAAATGATACTCTTGAGAGGATTTTCCTTGGTTTTTTAAGTTCATTCTTCTAGCACACTTTATCCTGTCACTTGCAGGCTTATTACACAGTCCTTGGCACAGTCCTTCAGTTCGAGGCGTTCAAGATAACATATTTAATTGTATTTAATTGTGGGTGCTTCAGAAATTTATCATTGGCCTCCTCAGGTCTTATAGTATTTTCTGCTGAACCCCAGAGAGCCCTGAGATAGTTTAAACCATGGCTTTTAAACATGAGATTTTAGACTCTTCCCTGTAAGAAAAAGAGAGAGAGGTAAGGTGATTCAAGGCTAAGCTAAATAATGCATCTTGTTTCCTTTGTTAATCTCCCTCATAGGCCAAAACTGCTGTCACAGCATTTTTTTCTAATGCTTGCACACATATATACACATAAAATTCAAGAAATACCAGATGCTTCAATTGACATAGCAGGCTTTTGCCTAGCTCATAAACTTATAACCTTTTTGTCTATTTTAAAAATAAGGCCTTATTGCCCCCACCCTTTAAAATGGGACTGGTCAAACATTCTTAAGTCGAGCTGGACTCAGTTTCCCAAACGATCCCTTCTAATTATGTGAATTTCTCTCCTTGTAGTATATTAAACACTGAATTTGTAGCAAGTAGCCATGGTGGTTTAGAACCTGGTTGCTTTTCTGTCCTTCATCTGCTTTTTTCCTCAAGCTCTGTCCCCAGCTGAATCATATTTGTTTAAATACACATGAAGATGTATTTTTAGACTACAGCATACTAACATCACGAAGCATTTTACAACAGTGGTAATTGTTGCAAGATTGTGACGTAAGAATTATGCTGAAGGTTGGATGGCTGAGCTTTGGCCAAAGAAACTGGTGTTGTGGTGATTGTTCCTTGACCCATGTTAACTTTTGGACTTAGTGAAACAGTCAGTCTTTTAATGCAGTGCAAACAGTGGGAAGGAAAACAATCAAAGACAAGGGAAATTGCCATATTCCGTGAACTTGTTGCTGATGTATCCCAGGTATCTAGCTTTGCAAACCACACAATGTGCTATTGGATTCTCTAGTCCAATTCTCCAGAACCCTCCAAGTCTGTACTAAATGCCAGATTACCTTTAGATTGTGTATCATGTTACACTTTATCCCCAGCTTCACAGCACATATCCATATACCAAATACTATGTGTAGTATTTACAGCAAAGTTCATTTTTGGATTTTTTTTTGCCTCTTGTTGATAGAGAACTGCTTTCTATGTAGGGCTCTCAGGAAGGATAGGACACTATGAAGAGTAAGGAAATGACTTTGACCTGAGGAAATTATAGTTATAAACAGGAGGGAGATGAGATCCCAGAGAGGAATATGAGTCAATAAAGTCATCTATTTTATTTTAAGCAAAGGGGGATCTACAATATTTCTTCACTTAAGTAACTGGAATTTTGACATCTTGTAGTATCTGTAGTATTGTAGACCGTAGACCGTGGAAGCGTCTTCGGACAACGCTGGCTCTTCGGCTAACAAACAGAGATGAGCACTGGCCCCTAGAGTCGGACATGACTGTGCAGGGGAAACCTTTACCTTTACCTTTTAGTATGCAGTACGTAGTGTATGTGTGCTTTAAAGAGAGAGTCACGCTTTAAAAGAGAGTCAGGAAAGAGTGAATGAGAGCAAATTGGAGACTATATTTAAGAAATGGTGGTAACTGAGTAAAGATATCCCTTCAAACAGGAATTTGACCCCCAAGCCACTCTGGTTGCTGATCAGCTTTAACAGGAACTACTGTATCTCAGGCTTCTCTCCCCCCGCCCCCTCAAGGAGATTGAGAGGTTTTCTCATCCACCCTCTTTTTTAAATTCCAGATTCTATGGAGGCAATCAGATCCCATATTTCAGGTGCTTTTTTCCTAGGTTGCAGGTTACCAGCAGTTATACTGTCACCATTTTGGATTTCTGAGCAGCCAGGAGACATAGTAATCAAAGTGGCCAACTTTGCAACAATATAATTATAAAATAAATAATACAATGTGTTGCTTTTAAATGGCCCCTGAAATTTCTTTCAACGGGAATTTATGAGCTAATTTGCATGTCTCTCTAGCCCAGTAATGTCTGGCCGGCCTTCCTTAATACAATGCCCTGCAGTTGCGTTGGAAGTACAGTTCGCAGAATTCAAAACCAGCAGGGACTATTGGACTAGTCCAATGTTTCCAACTCTCAGGTTTGTGGACTTCAACTCCCAGAATTCCCCGGCCAGCATGGCCATTGCTGAGAATTCTGAGAGTTGACATCCACATATCTGGAATTTGCCATGCTGGAGAAAACTGATTGGCGGCTGTTCTCAGAGGGAAGAGTTTCTTAGCTTTTTCCCTGATGCTATTTTCATCTGAAGTTTGATGGGACTGAACAGGATGGAAACCACCTCTGCTTTCAAGACTCCAGATCTGTTTTAATAACCTTGATTTTAAATTTCTTTGAAGCATTTGTGTCTCACCTACAGTTCTGTGACAATTCTAGAAGTAGCCAGAATAGACTTAATGGTTAAGGAATGCTAGATTAGGATTAGAGAGGCCAGGGTTCAAATCCCCACTCAGCCATTAAACGATAAGGCCTGATACAGCCTTTCAGGCTATGTCAATCTGCTGCTGTGAGGATAAAATGTTGGGGGGGGATGTACATTGCCTTGGAGGAAAAGTGAGTTTAAGGAAAAAATGTAAGACAGTACTGTAAAAGAGCCTTGTCCCTCACTGCAGTTTATTCCAAATGTAGTTCTTAATTGCCACATTATCTTCCTTCAGCCCAAGAATCTCCAGCACCTCTCAGAAAAGTCTATTAGCAGATGTCAGTGAAAGGAGGGAGGGTTTCTCCCTCCCTTGGCCATGACTACTACTACTTGTAAAATAAAATAAGCTTCCCTATTACTATCCAACATTGATTATGACTGATTCTGTGCCATCAAGTTGGTGTCAGCTCTTAGTGACCACATAGACAGACTTTCTCTCTGACGATCTGCCCCTAACCTAGTCTTTCAAGTCTTCCAAGGGTGCACCTCACTGTAACTGAGTCCATCCAATTTGCTGCTGGTCATCCTCTTCTTCTCTTTCCTTCCGCCTTTCTCAGCATCAGAACCTTCTCCAGAGAGCTAGGTCTTCACATAATATGTCCAAAGTAGGATAATTTGAGCCTGGTTATTTGTGCCTCGAGTGAAAACTCTGGGTTGTTTTGTTCAACGATCTATTGGTTTCTTTTCTTGGCTGACCAAGGGATTCTCAGGAGTCTTCTCCAAACCCAAAGTTCAAAGGTGTCAATACTCTTCCTATCCTGCTTCTTCAAAGTCCAACTTTCGCTTCCAATGAGTGTCACAGGGAATACAGTACCACTGCTTGCTTGCCCAACATTGCAGAGATCTAAATGCAGATGTTTTCTCTTAGCTGTGAACTTCCTGGTGTGAAGGAATTGCTTTTACTGATATCTAGCATGTATTCTGGAAAACCACAGAATATTAATTGGTGTTTGCATGTGAACATGAACTGGGAACCCTGCATTGATAAACAGTGCAGCCCATTTATTCCCACTTAGTTCTGTCTTTCACACTGACAGGTACACCAGAAAGGGATTGCTTCATGTGACATCCACACCTGGGATATGGCTAAATGCACCCAAACCAACCAGGATTTCTTTGCCATCAACGAGTTCTGTTTTAAAGTTATTTACAGTCTTGGTGTGGTGTTGTTTATGAAATTGTGGTTAATGGGGAGGATTTGGGGTGGGACTGAAGCGAAGAAAGGACTGCAGTAGTTTGTCTGTAGAATAGAATACATTCAGTCTTTTCATGTTAATCTTTGAGGTTGGGCTGGGGAAGGGTTTTTTTTTAAAATGGGTGTGCACTAAATTACCAGCGGGCAACATCAGACCCCAAAAAAGGCAAAGCCTCTGCCTCTGTTTTTTCTCATGCTGTCTTTTGCTTCATAGTTTTTTCCTCTTCCTGGTGGATACATTGCTCTTCAAGAGTCTAAGCAGATCTTTTGCAGAGGATTTTTGAAATTCAGTTTCCAACATGTGAAATTAGGACCACAGGGTCACGGATGCTTTACTGTACTCTTCTTTTAGCTTCCTACTAGATCCCTAACAGAAATCTCAGCATCAACATTGTTTCTGAATATGTGGCGGTCCTGTTTTCCTTACTGGTCCCACAAATCAAATGAATTTTGGTAACAGGCTTTCCTTTTCCTGCTTCCAGTCAAATGTGGTGTATGCATTTACTTACCTTGTACAATTTGACTCTTCTTCTGTCATTCAGAGATAGGAGTAAAGGGATTCATAGAGTACTGAAGCTCTATTTATTTATCACTAGTAATTCTACTTAAGAGCCAGTTTGGTATACTGGTTAAGGCAGAGCTTTCCAAACTTTTCATGTTGGTGACACACTTTTTAGACATGCATCATTTCGTGACACACTCTTACAGCAGGGAACCATTTCGCGACACACTCTTACGGCACGGCACGGCACAAGGCAGGCACTAGGACCTGCGCGGAATCACAGCAGGTTTGGAGGCAGCAAGGCACAAGGCAGGCACTGGGACCTGTGCGGAACCCTGGCAGGGCAGGTTTGGAGGCAGCAAGGCACAAGGCAGGCACTAGGACCTGTGCGGAATCCTGGCAGGGCAGGTTTGGAGGCAGCAAGGCACAAGGCAGGCACTAGGACCTGTGCGGAATCCTGGCAGGGCAGGTTTGGAGGCAGCAAGGCACAAGGCAGGCACTAGGACCTGTGCGGAACCCTGGCAGGGCAGGTTTGGAGGCAGCAAGGCACAAGGCAGGCACTAGGACCTGTGCGGAACCCTGGCAGGGCAGGTTTGGAGGCAGCAAGGCACAAGGCAGGCACTAGGACCTGTGCGGAATCCTGGCAGGGCAGGTTTGGAGGCAGCAAGGCACAAGGCAGGCACTGGGACCTGTGCGGAACCCTGGCAGGGCAGGTTTGGAGGCAGCAAGGCACAAGGCAGGCACTAGGACCTGCGTGGAATCCTGGCAGGGCAGGTTTGGAGGCAGCAAGGCACAAGGCAGGCACTAGGACCTGTGCGGAATCCTGGCAGGGCAGGTTTGGAGGCAGCAGGGCACAAGGCAGGCACTAGGACCTGTGCGGAATCCTGGCAGGGCAGGTTTGGAGGCAGCAGGGCACAAGGCAGGCACTAGGACCTGCGTGGAATCCTGGCAGGGCAGGTTTGGAGGCAGCAAGGCACAAGGCAGGCACTAGGACCTGTGCGGAATCCTGGCAGGGCAGGTTTGGAGGCAGCAGGGCACAAGGCAGGCACTTAGACCTGTGCGGAATCACAGCAGGTTTGGAGGCAGCAAGGCACAAGGCAGGCACTAGGACCTGTGCGTAATCCTGGCAGGGCAGGTTTGGAGGCAGCAGGGCACAAGGCAGGCACTTAGACCTGTGCGGAATCCTGGCAGGGCTCGGAGGCAGCAGCAGCTGCGACACACCCAGACACTGCAGCCGACACACTAACGTGTCCCGACACACAGTTTGGAAAGCTCTGGGTTAAGGCATCAGGCTAGAAACCAGGAGTCTGTGAATTCTAGTCCTGCTTTAGGCATGAAGCCAGCTGGGTGACCTTGGGCCAGACACTCTCTCTCAGCCCTAGGAAGCAGGCAAGGGCAAAGCACTTCTGAAATCTTGCCAAGAAAACTGCAGTCCAGGCAGTTGCCAGGAATCAACAATGACTCGAAGGCAGACACACAATTCTACTCAACTCTTTTCTCTGGCTTTGGAGATTTCAGCTCACCATAGTCAACATCTGTTTTGTTATCTTAAAGGCTAGATGCTTGTTTTCCCTTAAAATGAAAGCTGAGATACCACATTCCACACCTAGGTGCCCTCCCCTCCCCCAAATGGACTCAAATACAGATATGAAATACCCATCACTTTCTTAAATCTGCAACAGTCAGACTTTTTAGATTCTGGATTTCATTGTTTTACAGGGCAATTTCTTTTCTTTTTTTAAAAAAGAACTTTATTAATGTTCAAAGTATAGCTAAAATACAAAATAGAAAATACAGAAAAGCTAGAGAAAAAAGAAAAAACTATAAAAGTGCAAATAGACAGAAAGCAAAAACGGGAAAAGTGACTTCCGACTTCTCCAATACAGATACAGATAAATTTACAAGTATAATCTCTTACCATTAATTAACCCATGGGAACATTATTTCTATTAAAACAAACCATTTAATCATTTACAGGGCAATTTCTTAGATGGTAACTGTGTATTGTTTCACTTTAAAATGTGTCCAAGCTAGTCTTTCTAAACCAGAGCTTTCCAAACTGTGTGTCGGGACACGTTAGTGTGTCGGCTACAGTGTCTGGGTGTGTCCTGGTTGCTGCCGCCTCTGAGCTCTGCCAGGATTACACACAGGTCCTAGTGCCTGCCTTGTGCCCTGCTGCCTCCAAACCTGCATTCCACGAAGGTTCTAGTGCCTGCCTTGTGCTTGGCTGCCTCCAAACCTGCCCTGCCAGGATTCTGCACAGGTCCTAGTGCCTGCCTTGTGCCCTGCTGTAAGAGTGTGTCGCGAAATGATGCATGTCTAAAAAGTGTGTCACCAACATGAAAAGTTTGGAAAGCTCTGTTCTAAACTCAGGGACAGTCCTGCTTTTGGGGACCTTGGAATTCTGCCCCCAGTAGCACCACTAATGGCTGAAATCCCATGTCCTGGCAGCCACACTGAGCCTACTCAGGAACCTGTTGTGCAAAACAGAAACAGGCAACTGCTGCTGTCCACCAATTCATGACTCATTGACTCTGGGATTATCCCCAGTAGTATCTTAAAGGGTTGGGCCTTGGGGGCTAATGCCAACCTGCAGCCTGACATCTGATCTCATCAGTTGCCCTCACTAAGCCTCTCGGGAATGATATACCTCCTTTCACTACCATTGTAGTGCATTGTTGCTCGATTAGTGTAAAGAAAGTGTTATCTAACAAAAACCTATTCTAACGTTGCTCAGTATAATAGCCTGATTTATTTATTTATTGCATTTCTGTCCTGCTGCGTTCTGACAACTCTTGGCGGCTTACCTAATATAGGATATTAAAAAATATTGAAACATGCCCAGGTTGCTCTCTGTCCCACTTGTATTTAGGAACTGGTATTCTCTTACCAGTGGCGTGGTGGCTCAGCGGGCAAGATGCCAGGCTTGTTGATCGGAAGATCGCAAGTTTGGAGGTTCGAGACCCTAGCCCCGCGTGACGGATTGAGCTCCCGCACTCGCCCCAGCTCTTGCCAACCTAGCAATTCGAAAGCATGCAAATGCAAGTAGATGAATAGGTACCACTTTGGTGGGTAGGTAACAGCGTTCCACGTGCGTCATGCGGCCACATGACCGCGGAAGCGTCTTCGGACAACGCTGGCTCTTCGGCTGACAAACGGAGAGGAGCACCGGCCCCTAGAGTCGGACACGACTGCACAAATGTGCAGGGGGAACCTTTACCTTTATTCTCTTACCAGCAAGGCTTCTTTGGAGGATTTACTGGCCCAAGCAGTAAAATAATTCTGATGGTCTCCCTTTCTCCTTCCTGCAGCCCTCCAAGGGCCCCAGCTCAAGGTCCTAGCATGTCGTCCCGGGTTCTACTCCGGCAGCAGCTGATGCGGGCACAGACGCAAGAACAGGAACGTCGGGAGCAGCAGCAGGCAGCCCAGTTCACCCCTGCACCTGCTGCACCATCCACACCAGCCATCTCTGTGAGCCCACTAGCTCGCCCTGCACCTGCCCAGGTGCCTGTGGAGGTATTGAAGGTAAGAGAAAAGAGGAGGCAACTCTGCGCGGGAGGGAATAACAGGTTTGATCTTACAAAAGGAACTGGGCAGAAGAAGATGTTGGTACACATTTTCCTCCTTCACTTGAGGTATTCTCACACTTAGCAAGGATGCACAGTGAAGCTGGAACTGATTCAGCTGTGCTGTGTGCTTTGCCTTTGGAGCCCTAAGGTAGTTTGCGTGCCCTTCCTCTCCTTTTTGGCCATAGCTGCTTGGCCCAAGTGCCCTTTCACCCGGTTCCATCTCCTTGCATCTGTACTTCTGTAGTCATGGGACCAGAATGATTTTGCCTCCTTCTCCATGCAAAGATCTGAGAGCTGCATTCCCTTGATCTGGTGTATATCTTAGTACATTGGACTTCCATAGCTCAAAATTCTTAGCATTGGCCACCCTGGACAGGGAATTATGGGAGTTGGAAGTCCAAACATCTGGAGGACCCCCACGTTGGAGGAGGCTGTGTTATTTATTCCTTGTGTCGTGCTGCAGTTAGCTCCTGAGTTAGAGTCCTATCGCCTTCTGCAGCAGGTGGATGGAAGGCTGTAACTCCTGGAATTCTCAGCAATGGTCATGTTGGCCAGGGAATGCTGGGAGTTGAAGTACAAACTTCTGGAGGGTGCCCAGCTGGGGGAACTACGTATTACGTATTCCTGGGATATGCTGTGATTGGCTGCTGAGAATCCAATTCTCCTATTGGGCAAGGGGAAGGGGACATCAATTTGTGTCAGTGTTCTTTATGTCACCTATTTGCACTGTAAATGCCAGTGCAAAAGGCATTAGCAAGTTCTCTGAAAATAGATTTAAGTTCAAGCTGGCTGGATGTCCAGTTTCCCTGTCCTCACGTCTCCTGATGCCAGGCTGCACTGCAAGTGCAGTGGCACTTCTTCACCCGGAGTGCAAATTTGAAGTGCGGATTTGAGTTCATTGGGAACAGCCGGGAGGGGTGGTTGTGACAGCAGTCTCTGCCCAGCAAGCATAACTCAGAGCTCGGCTCCTTCTGCTGATTTGATTACATTTGTGTATGGAACCGAGGGTGAGGTTCAAATTCAATTTGCCAGCATTTAGGGGCAGAAGTAGGCTTTCAGCTTGCTAACTTTGGTTCATTGCCTGCAGCATTTTGGTATGCTTGGAAATCAGTCTGACCCTATTGCATATGCAGATGGTTGAATGGCACCGCCGCAGTGATGGTTGACCCATACTTTCCCCCCCCCTCTCTCCCACTTAAACTCAGGTTCAAACACACCTGGAGAACCCCACCAAGTACCACATCCAGCAGGCACAGAGGCAGCAAGTCAAACAGTATCTTTCTACTGCCATGGGGGGCAAGATGTCAACACAGGCATTAACTGGGACTAGCCCTGGTGCACCCACCTGCTCCCCACAGGCTGCTTCAGCTCCTGAGCCCCCACCTGGCTTGCCTCACCAGCAAGGAGTGGCAGGAGGCACTAGCAGTGCCCCCAATAGCCCTATGGCTATGCTCAACATTGGCTCCAGCTCCGAGAAAGAGGTGAGTAGAGATTCCGCTATCCCCTTCATCTCTCGCATTCCCGCAGCCTTCCTTGCCTTTCCCCTCCCTCCTTGCTTTCTGAATACTTCCAGTTGGCCCCCCTCACCTCAGATACATCTAACCCCACCCCACTCTCCTCTCTGTCAGATTGATGACGTCATTGATGAGATTATCAGCCTGGAATCCAGCTACAATGATGAAATCCTAAACTATGGTGGCCTGCAGATGCCCAGCACTGTGAGTAGTTTTGGGTTAAAAAAAGTGGATATTGAATTAACCTGTTACTGCAGATGACATATTTTTACCTTCTGTTTGAATGTCAAAGGGGTATAGAACCTATTTATTTCCTCACGAGAGCATCCTAGTGGCCATGAAGATAAGCCAACGTGGAGTAGTGGGGCAGACTGTTGGGCTGGCTGGGGAGATGCAGGATCAGAACCCCACTCAATAGGAAGCAAGCTCCCTCAGTAACTTGGGGTCCGCCATAGCTCTTAGTTGCCAGGTGCTGCCTTCTGATCTAGATTAGAAGGTAGATTCGGAGGCCCTCCGAACAGTCACTCACGCCCTTGTCATCTCCCGTATAGATTACTGTAATGCGCTCTACATGGGGCTACCCCTGAAGAGTATCCGGAAGCTTCAGCTGGTTCAGAATGCTGTGGCGCGAGCAGTTATGGGTGCCATGAGATCGGCACATGTAACACCTCTGCTACGCGAGCTGCATTGGCTACCAGTTTGCTTCCGGGTCCAATTCAAGGTGTTGGTGATTACCTTTAAAGCCCTATATGGCATAGGGCCAGGGTACCTGAGGGACCGTCTCGTCCCGATAACGTCGGCCCGTCCCACCCGTGCATGCAGGGAGGGCATGCTTCGGACCCCCTCAACAAGAGAATTCCATCTGGCGGGGTCCAGGAGACGTGCCTTCTCTGCGATAGCGCCCGCCTTATGGAACATCTTGCCCCCGGAGGTGAGACTCGCCCCCTCACTCCTGGCCTTCCGGAAGGCCCTCAAGACCTGGCTCTGCCATCGAGCCTGGGATGACAGAGGTGGCAGTGCCTCCTGGGGTTGGCTGGCCCCATAGGAATACAATCTACACCACGGTCTCCAATCCATCTTGGATTTAGATAATTTATTACTGTATAGTATTATTTATTATTGTATTTTTAGAGGATATTTTTATAGTTTTTAAACTTTCAATTGTTGTAACCCGCCCAGAGTCCCTTGCAAGGGAGATGGGCGGGGAATAAATTGAAATAATAAATAAATAAAATAAATAAATAGATTAGAAAGTGGACATCTAATGTTAGAGCAAACTTTCCTGAGCTGCTAGCCTGGAAGTCATTTCAATTCTTTTCTGTTCTGCACAGCTGCCAGTCTCTGGAAACCTCCTGGACGTGTACAGGAACCCAGGAATGATGGAGCCAGCTGTAACTGTCAGCAACTCCTGCCCTGCGGACCTGCCCAATATCAAGAGAGAGATGTCAGGTACTTAGTTGGAGGAATTGAAAACATGCCGAGTTCAGCATAGAAAGGTGCTACATTGCAGGGAACGAAAACAGTGGCATAGCCAGAGTTGAACTGTTGGCAAGAGTTTAGGAGATGCTCCTGGAATAGCTGCCAGGAGGACATGTCTCTTTCCTCATACAGGAGGAAAGATCAGGACAGGTAATCCTCGACTTACGACAGTAATTGGGACTGGAATTTCTGTTGCTAAGCCAGGGCTTTCCAAACTTTTGCTGTTGGCGACACACCAACGGCCGGTGCACAAAAACACGGAAGAAGCGCCGTGGTGCGCAAAAACACGGAAGCGCCGGCGGCAGCGCTTCTGGGTTGCCACCGCGGCAGCAGCAGCGTCCTGGAACCCGGAAGCACTGATGGCCTGCCGCTGCCCCTTCAAATGAGCAGGCTCCAGGGACCCCGAAAATGCCCTCGGTTCCGGCAGGGAGGTGAAAAGCCTCGCCACGCGCGCAGGCTGCCGGGCCGCTTCCCTGCTGCACAGCTGATCGGCATGGGGGGGGGCGGGTGGAAATTCTCCGTGCCGATCAGCTGTGTGGCGGGAAGCGGCCCGGCAGCACGCATGCGCGGCAAGCCTTTTCACCTCCCTGCTGGAACCGAGGGCTTTTTCGGGGTCCCCGGAGCCTGCCCTTTCGAAGAGGCAGCAGCAGCGTCCTGGAACCTGGAAGCGCTGATGGCCCGCCGCCACTGCTGCCACTGTGCAGCAGGGAAGCGGCCCGGCAGCGTGCGCGCGCGATTTTCGCCTCCCTGCCAGAACCAAGGGCATTTTCATCAGTGCTTCCCGGTTGTCACGTGACACACTTGGGGCCCCCAGGCGACACAGTATTGTGTTGTGACACACAGTTTGGAAAGCCCTGCGCTAAGCGATGTGGTCATAAAGCACAATGTTACGTGACTGCATCGTTTAGTGACAGCAACCCCAGCATTCCTTGTTGCCATCGTTAACTGAATTCCACTGGTTATTAGCCGAGGACCTACCCCAATGCAAGCCATTCCAGGCTTGGTCCTTCCCAGCCCCGAGCCTCGCTGAAGTAAGAGACTGCCTTCAACTCCCCCATCTTTGCCCTTTTGGCCACCCTGCCCCCTGCCTTGCAGGGTGGCACGCAGCCCCAGAACTGCACGGCTTTGGGGCTGCTAGCCACGCTGCAGCTCAGGGGCTTTTTGGTGTAACGTGGCTCTGGGGCTGCAAGAAGCCCCTGAACTGCAGCGCAGCGCAAAGCCGTGGCCGGCCCTGGAAGCCTCAGCCAGCCCAGCAGTGCAAAGCTGCAGCTGCCCCAGCCCAGTCCCAGCCACAGTCGCCCTTGCCACCCTGGACTCCACGGCCCCTGCCACCCTGTGCTCCGCCGCCCCAGCTGACCTTGCCGTCCTCTGTTAGCTCCTGTGGCTAACGAGGTGTGCCTGCCCTGGCCCTTCGCGAGGCAGCTGCTGGCCACGTGAGGCCGCCTTCCCCAGGTCTCACAAGGAGACCTCTGTGCGTGGCCTTGGGAGGAAAGCCTCGTGCGGCCAGCAGCTGCCTCGCGAAGGGCCAGGCCGGGCATGCTTGGTCATCAGCAGTGGGAGCAAGCAGACGGCGAAAGTCAGCTGGGGCAGCAGGGGCCGCGGAGTGCAGGGGGCCAAAAGGGCATAGATGGGGGGAGATAGGCGGGTGGGGGGAGTTGAAGCGCCCCTGCGGTTGTAAGCATGAGCCGGCTGCCAAGTGCCAGAATTTTGATAACGTGACCGCAGGGGGTGCTGTAACATCTGTAACTTTGGGGACCGGTCGTAAGCCCCTTAGTTCAGCACCACCGTAACTTCGAAGAATTGCTGAACAAATGGTTGTAAATCGAGGACTACCTGTATCTTTGTTCCTTTTAAAATCTGAAAGAAGAGTTTGGGGTGTGCAGTAGCATATTGCTACCACATCTGGCAACTTGATTTCCCCAAGACCTCTAGACCCATATGGAAAACAGCTGGGAATGGGTGGATGGCTTTATTATTATTTCGGTCTTAATTTGTGCCCCTTTGCAGAAAATGAAGCCAAAGCATTTCTGAAGGAAAGGCAGAAGAAAGACAACCACAATTTAAGTGAGTGGCCTCTTGGAGGAACTATCCGTGACTTCCTATTCTGGGTTTGAAATGGATATTTCAGTGCTGAGAAAAAGGGCAAAAATGTTTTCATGTCTATGAGGCCTGGTTTATTGTCTCTAGTATTTCAAAGCCGAGCCTGTTTGGTCTGCTTGCACATTTTAAATTTTCAAAGCCGTAATACGTATGCTGGCTCCTTTATCATCACAAAATATATCTCGTTGATTCTCAGCTTTCCCTTCTTCTCAATTCATCTGAGTTTTATTTACTCACAATATGTGGAAAGAGGTCTTGCAGGAGCAGAGCAAACTCCGTCTAGTCTAGAACTCTTTGTCCATCTTCAGGAATCAGCGTGCCCTGGACATTGGCCACTGATCCAAGGAAGACTGAAGTGTCTCCTGTCCACTTGTGGGATTGTAAGTGGCCCTGAGGTGCCAGCCTGTTTGAGCACTTGCCTCTTTTGGAGCAGAGGGAGAGAAAGCGTTGGAAGCTGAGGAAAAACGAAACAGTTGTGGCAACGTCTCTGGGGCTAAGTTTACATGTTGTGCTAAGCATTAATGAGGTCTGTTGGTTTGGTTCTGCATATTGCTGAACCCTAAGGCTAACCCCTGTGGTGTGTAAACCAGGCTTTATGGATTTACAGGTTGTATAAACCCAGTCAAGAAATCGTGATAAAACCAACCATGACTTAGTGAAGTGTTTGGAGCGGGCCATTGTGTCCTTGCAGAAAAACAGTTCCTTTTAATACCGGCGATTTGATGAGGAAGAAGGCAGAAAGCATCAGCTTCTTCCACATCTCTGTTGCATTTTGGATTGTTTCATTGCCCCTCTTCCTCCTCCCTCCCCGCTCAGATGGATTTCAGAAGGCATAAATGTTTGGTCCTTCTCTGTCATGGGACTGGAATTTTTGTCACTAAGGGAAGCAGTTGTTAGGCGAAACATCACGTGACCGCACCACTTGGCAATGGCAGTTCTGGTAATCCCGGTTGTGGTTGCTAGGTGTCAGGCCCAGCCCAAGAACAGTGGAGAGTCAGTGCGTTCAAACTCCAGTTCTTTATTTGCTTATACCGTACAGACAGAATCTTGCCAGACTAAAGCTACTGTAACTAACCTAAGGGGAAATAACCTGGGAGGCTCTAGGGCGGGGGTGACCCTGAACCTCTTCGTTTTCCCACCATCGCTCTCCGGACTGTGTGTCCGCTTATCTCCTTGGAATGTGCTCCCTCCTTCCTGAGAAACAGCAGCACCACCAAAATCCAACACATTGGGTGAGGACCTCATGCTTCTGCCCTGCTGTGCTCGCCTCTGCTTCCAACTTCCCCCACCTGCCTAACTCCCCCCCTGACCTCTGCCCTTTTGGTTGCCCTGCACTCCACCAATGCCTACCCCTGTTGCCCCCAGCTGACCTTCACCGTCCTCTTCCTCCTGCTGCTGACCAGGTGTGACCAACGGAGGCAGGTGCTGGCCCCTTGCATGGCATCAGGGAGGCCTCACGAAGGGCCAGCAGCTGCCTCGTCCAGACGAGCCTCATCGACAGCGTGAGGAAGAAGATGGCGAAGGTCAGCTGGGGGCAGCAGGGCAGCCAAAAGGGCAGAGATGGGTGGGGGGAATTGAAGCACACCCTGTGGTCGTAAATGCGGGTGATCTGCCAAGTGCCCGAATTTTGATCACATGACCGCGGGGGCACTACAACAGCCATACCTTCAAGGGCCAGTTGTAACTACCATTCGTTCGGCACCATCATGACTTCGAGCGGTCGCTGAACGAATGATTGTTAAGCAAGGACTGCCTGTATATTCATAATAGAAGTTTAACCAAATTTAAGCAGCAATAGCTTCCCTATATACAACACATTACACAGCAAGGCAGATTCATATGGCTTCTAGGAAAGAGTTAAGAAACTAATTAAAAGCAACATATGAAATGTCTTAAACAGAGATAAGCAAAATTCTCCAATGTTTAATATTAAATATTAAAAGCCTAGCATAAATATTTAAACAGTGGTTAGTGGTTGGGGAATAAAGAAGGGAAGGGAAGGGGAGAATGTGTCACCAAATTCCCCTTCACAATATTTTTACTTATGTTCTGTTTTTCATTCTGCCTTTTGTATCTTTATTCTTCATTCTTTTGTAGTCTTTAAATGTATGCAGTATAATTAAAAAAATACATATTTTTTAATCAGTTAAACATCCCCCTCTATTTTAACTGGGCAACAGATCTTACGTTACGGGATAAAGTATAAAAATATCAGATAAAAAGTATTTATTTTGTGCCCCCCCCGAACATTTTTTAAAATCCATTCAGTTGTGTCCGATTTTCAGAGACTGCCTGGACAAGTCCCTGCACTTTTCTTGGCAAGGTTTTTCAGAAGTGGTTTGCCCTTGCCTCTTTCCTAGGGCTGAGAGAGAATGACTGGTCCAAAGTCACCCAGCCGGCTTCGTGCCTAAGGCGGGCCTAGAACTCACGGTCTCCCGGTTTTTACCCCAGTGCCTTAACCACTAT
>JALMGJ010000239.1:0-24976 GCA_023362775.1 Charina bottae
AACCAAATGCAGCTATTTCTGCAGATAGTCATGGTATGGAGAAACAGAATAGCAAGGAGATCCAAGTGGAGAGCCAGAAACGACCGTATCTGACTCCTCAAGATTGGGTGGCCACCCATCCAAGGAGAGCTTCAGGGAAGAAGGCTGAAGCTAGTGGCCGGGATGGCGATGCTGATCTCCAGCATGGAAGCTGGCAGTGGTCTTCTGGCCCAGCTGCGGAGGACCGCATGCAAGAGGTCCACAGAGGCTGGGCAGGCATCTGCTGGGAAGGTCCCATGGGATTCCTGATCTGCTCACAGCAGGCGTGGGACTCTGTGGCTTTCTGCACTGAAGCAGCTGGCCACGTAGGAACAAAGGCCCGGGCTTCTGGAGCAAGTCACCTCCAGGGCTCTTCTGACACTCTTAAAAGAAAGAATCCAAAATCAGGAAATCGACTGGTTGCACAGAAGAGATGTTGAGGCATTTTTCTTTCCTTTTGTGTTCAGATAGGAAAGAGAATGTAAATTGCCTGTGAGATTGTGAGTTTGGAGGTGCGGGCCTAGTGGGGGAAGGGCGGTGCCACGGGGTAGAAGACGCCCAAGGCCTCTCGCGGGCCTGCCCTGCCCTGGCCGGAGCGGAGCCCTGGCCCTGAATGTGCGTCCTCCCTGCAGTGTTTGTGATCGAGTATTACAAGGACATGATCTGGAAAGGGCTGCTCTGCTTTGTCATTTCCCTGATCGCTACCACCTTCTACTTCAAGACGGCTGGGGTGAGCCCTTCGTCCCTCTTCTGATTCTGGACCCCCTCCCCCTGGGCTCCCCTCTGTTCACCCCAGTCTGCAAGCTTTGGGGGCTGTGCTGCTCACCAGGCACCCCGGGTCTTTGGGCCATTCTGGACCGCAGCTCCGGGCAGCCGCAGCCAAGAGGGCCACGGGTTAGAAACAATGGGAGCTCTTGGCCCAAACCTCTGGAGAGGCCCAGCTGTTGGGGCAGGCAGCCATCGGCCTTGGACTGCAATTCTGTGGCCATCTCCCCCCCCCCCGTCCCCTCCCTTGAAACCTAACTTTGGATGCTCCACTTGTCTCACGTCACAGTGTAATAACCAAGGCAGGTCGCTGTTATTTTCCCATTTTCCAGCGAAGGAACTGAAAATAAGACAGAAAGATTTATCCAGTGTTTCCAAGTGGCTCGTTTGGAGCTTCACCCCGATCCATGATCCATACAGCCCCAGATGGGCTTCTTCCGTGTGTGCGGTTTTGAAACTGGCTCCCAGCAAACATTGCTGTTCTAACCTAAGTGAGGGTTGCCTGATTATTCTCCCCTTCAGACAGGCAGGATAGGAGGATGCTAAATAGGTCGGCGGAATCTAATAGACCCGAGCATCGCCTTCAAGGGGTCTCTGCAGACATAGTCGCTTCCTTGTTTTCCCAGCCTCCCTGGTGGGGACCGAGACAAAAAACCAGGAAACCACATTCTGCTCCTTGTTTGTTCTGGAGTTCCCTCCTGCCTGGCTAGACTCAATTGGTCTCTTCTAAGTGATCCTACTTAATTCTAAGTGATTCTAAGTGATCCATGAGGGGGCGTGGTGGCTCAGCGGGTAAGATGCCAAGCTTGTCGATCTGGAAGATCGCAAGTTCGGAGGTTTGAATCCCTAGCCCTGCGTGTGGAGTGAGCTCCCGCACTAGCTCCAGCTCTTGCCAACCTAGCAATTCGAAAGCATGCAAATGCAAGTAGATTAATAGGTACCACTTCGGTGGGCAGGTAACAGCGTTCCGCGCGCGTCATGCGGCCACATGACCGTGGAAGCATCTTCGGACAACGCTGGCTCTTCGGCTAACAAACGGAGATGAGCACCGGCCCCTAGATTAGGATGTGCGGGGGGAACCGTTACCTTTTTACCTTTTTAAGTGATCCTAAGGACAACCCTAACTGGGGAATTCTGAGCAGCACACGGGATTTCATACCTTGACCTTCCCCTTGTCTCAGTCCTCATGGCGAGGCAAGGAGGCTGCGGTGGGTCTGCTTTGGGCTTCTCCCAAGCTGTCCGGACCCTTATTAAGCAGGGGTCAGGATGCCCCCCCGAGCAGAGAGCATGCTGGCTGCAGCAGTGGGACATTTGCATCCAGCGCTTCCCCCAAGAAAGGAGCCAGGCTGCGGCTTCCGACCCCTCTTGCTGCTGGTGAGATCTTCCTTCCAGGGGCTTCAGAGTCAGCCGCCCCAGGGGCCCTTCCTCCCCAGCCGATGAACACTAACTGGTCAAGGCTTTGGGACTGCGCAAAGGGTGCGTACGGGCCTGTATTGGCTCTCCCCCCCCGTCCTTTCCAAGCTGGTTGGGCTGTTACCTCCCATCACTCCAGCCTGCAAGACCATTAGGCGTGCTGGTTGTGGATAATGGAATCTGCAGTTGGGCACGGCGTGGAGAAGGTTTTTCCATTCTCCTCCTCGTTGCTTTTAATGTGTAGAGATCAGCAGGGACAAGGCATCCTGGGGAGACTCTGAAGCTTCTTTGGTAGAAAAAATCGGCTTCCAATTCTCCCTTTTCCTTAGCTGACCCAGGACCCAAAGGGATTTCCTTCCTTTCATTCTTGAGCTCTCTTGTGGGAGGGAGGGAAACTTACCTACCTACACAGGTTGAGATTAACTATCTGGATGGACAGACAGGTCGGACGTAAATTACAGAAAGACATAAACAGATGGGACGGGGAAGTGGGGGCGGCTCCACACAACTTTAGATTCGATAAACCAGTGCTTTCCAAACTGCCGCCATTGTCGACACACCAGTGGCGGAGGAGCATTCGGCGGCGGGGGCGTGCACGGTGGTGGCACGGGGGGCGTGCGGCGGCGGCATGCACGGCGGCGGTGGCAGCCTCGTATTTTCCGCTAAAATGCGGAAGCACTGATGGCGCGACATCGCTGCCGCCATACACACCGCCGCCGCGCGTGCCGCCATGCCGCCGCTGTGCATGCCCCCACCACTTCCGGGTTGTGTTGCGACACACTAAACTGTGTGTTGTGACACACTAAGGTGTCGCGACACACAGTTTGGAAAGCTATGCGATAAACCTTATTAACCTTGTACTGGGATTAACCAAACACTGTTCCAGTTCCCAAGCAAGCCCTGTTGTGGCTTAAGGAATGGCTGCATTCGCACAACATGTTGACCTAGCATAACCTCTAGTCAGCCTTGGGTGCTGGGCTAACGCAGCCAACACCATCCCAGCCAGAGAGCCTCTCTCCGAGGTGGAATAATCGATTTTCTAATACGCTGATCCCAAACCTGCCTTCTCGCCTAGTGGCCTTTCAGAAAGTCCTGAAAGAATCCAGGAAATTCTGGGCTCCTGATGTCATGTCTGTTGCAGGGGAAGTGGTGGAAAACATTGTAAAGATCGCATCATTAGATGAGAGAGCAAGTCTTTATGAAGAATCAGCACAGCTCCTGCCCAAGGAAGGTGCCTGGGAACGCATGGCGGCCTTGGGGAACGCTGGCCAAGGGAACCCGCCCTCCCCCCTCCTCCTCGGGGGTTCCTGGAGGCCCAGAAAGAGGGGGGGTGTTGGCCAGGACGCTGCCGCCTCTGTTCTGTTCTTGACCCCAGCCCCTCCCTTACAGTCCTACCAGGATATATCTGCTTTCTTCGTCTTCAGCATGGTGACCGGCCTCTGGCTCGTCATTAGCAACATGTGCAAACGGCGACTGATCATCAACCACATCAGGAACTTCTACCAGTTCTACATTAAGGGCATTCTCTGGCAGGAGGGGCCTTTGCATCAGATCTACGTCCGACTCGTAGGCCAGCCAGACGGTACCATGGCGGGACAGGGAGGGACCCGGGGCTCAGCTGCTCCTTTCCCCTCCCCAAAGCCACCCCCCCCCTCCTATTCAACATTCCTCGCTTGGGTGCCGGCCACATAGCAGGTCCCATCAAGCCGCTTCTGATCCCAGCAATGGGATGAGCCCTGAGCAACGGAATGGCCGCCGTGTTCTCCTGCAGCTGCTTGGCCAGTTGGCCTAGCACAAGGGTCGGAAATGGCGGCTCGCGAGCCAGATGCGGCTCTTTGGCCCCTTGAGTGTGGCTCTTCCGCAGCTGAACTCACCCCCGCCCCTTCCACGTGATAGGCCCCCGCCCGCAAACCCCGCCCCCTGGCTCTCGCACTGAGCGAGGCCCGGCGCAGCAGGGAGGCAGCGCCATCTCCAGCCGCAGCAGCCCCTGCGCGGAGAGAGGCAAGCAGGCAGGTAAGCGGGCAGGCCTCGTTTCCCGCCCATCATTATCTTCGCTCAACGCGGGCGGGCGGGCGGGCGGAAGCGGCCGAGGGGGGCGGGCCCGGCGGCGGAGGCCAGGGCTGCCCGCTTACCTGCCTGCCTGCCTCTCTCCGCGAGGCCCCCGATCCGACTTGGACCCCGGGAAGGCAGCGGGGGGCCTCGCGGAGCGAGGCAAGCAGGCAGGTAAGCGGGCAGGCCTCGTTTCCCACCCTCCATCGTCTTCTTCCTTCAACCCGGGCGGGCGGAAGCGGCCGAGGGGGGCGGGCCCGGCGGCGGAGGCCAGGGCTGCCCGCTTACCTGCCTGCCTGCCTCTCTCCGCGAGGCCCCCGATCCGACTTGGACCCCGGGAAGGCAGCGGGGGGCCTCGCGGAGCGAGGCAAGCAGGCAGGTAAGCGGGCAGGCCTCGTTTCCCACCCTCCATCGTCTTCTTCCTTCAACCCGGGCGGGCGGAAGCGGCCGAGGGGGGCGGGCCCGGCGGCGGAGGCCAGGGCTGCCCGCTTACCTGCCTGCCTGCCTCTCTCCGCGAGGCCCCCGATCCGACTTGGACCCCGGGAAGGCAGCGGGGGGCCTCGCGGAGCGAGGCAAGCAGGCAGGTAAGCGGGCAGGCCTCGTTTCCCACCCTCCATCGTCTTCTTCCTTCAACCCGGGCGGGCGGAAGCGGCCGAGGGGGGCGGGCCCGGCGGCGGAGGCCAGGGCTGCCCGCTTACCTGCCTGCCTGCCTCTCTCCGCGAGGCCCCTGATCCGACTTGGACCCCGGGAAGGCAGCGGGGGGCCTCGCGGAGCGAGGCAAGCAGGCAGGTAAGCGGGCAGGCCTCGTTTCCCACCCTCCATCGTCTTCTTCCTTCAACCCGGGCGGGCGGAAGCGGCCGAGGGGGGCGGGCCCGGCGGCGGAGGCCAGGGCTGCCCGCTTACCTGCCTGCCTGCCTCTCTCCGCGAGGCCCCCGATCCGACTTGGACCCCGGGAAGGCAGCGGGGGGCCTCGCGGAGCGAGGCAAGCAGGCAGGTAAGCGGGCAGGCCTCGTTTCCCACCCTCCATCGTCTTCTTCCTTCAACCCGGGCGGGCGGAAGCGGCCGAGGGGGGCGGGCCCGGCGGCGGAGGCCAGGGCTGCCCGCTTACCTGCCTGCCTGCTTCTCTCCGCGAGGCCCCTGATCCGACTTGGACCCCGGGAAGGCAGCGGGGGGCCTCGCGGAGCGAGGCAAGCAGGCAGGTAAGCGGGCAGGCCTCGTTTCCCACCCTCCATCGTCTTCTTCCTTCAACCCGGGCGGGCGGAAGCGGCCGAGGGGGGCGGGCCCGGCGGCGGAGGCCAGGGCTGCCCGCTTACCTGCCTGCCTGCCTCTCTCCGCGAGGCCCCTGATCCGACTTGGACCCCGGGAAGGCAGCGGGGGGCCTCGCGGAGCGAGGCAAGCAGGCAGGTAAGCGGGCAGGCCTCGTTTCCCACCCTCCATCGTCTTCTTCCTTCAACCCGGGCGGGCGGAAGCGGCCGAGGGGGGCGGGCCCGGCGGCGGAGGCCAGGGCTGCCCGCTTACCTGCCTGCCTGCCTCTCTCCGCGAGGCCCCAGATCCGGCTTGGACCCCGGGAAGGCAGCGGAGGGCCTCGCGGAGGGAGGCAAGCAGGCAGGTAAGCGGGCAGGCCTCGTTTCCCACCCTCCATCGTCTTCTTCCTTCAACCCGGGCGGGCGGAAGCGGCCGAGGGGGGCGGGCCCGGCGGCGGAGGCCAGGGCTGCCCGCTTACCTGCCTGCCTGCTTCTCTCCGCGAGGCCCCCGATCCGGCTTGGACCCCGGGAAGGCAGCGGGGGCCTCGCGGAGGGAGGGAGGCAGGCAGGTAAGCGGGCAGGCCTCGTTTCCCACCCTCCATCGTCTTCTTCCTTCAACCCGGGCGGGCGGAAGCGGCCGAGGGGGGCGGGCCCGGCGGCGGAGGCCAGGGCTGCCCGCTTACCTGCCTGCCTGCCTCTCTCCGCGAGGCCCCTGATCCGACTTGGACCCCGGGAAGGCAGCGGGGGGCCTCGCGGAGCGAGGCAAGCAGGCAGGTAAGCGGGCAGGCCTCGTTTCCCACCCTCCATCGTCTTCTTCCTTCAACCCGGGCGGGCGGAAGCGGCCGAGGGGGGCGGGCCCGGCGGCGGAGGCCAGGGCTGCCCGCTTACCTGCCTGCCTGCTTCTCTCCGCGAGGCCCCCGATCCGGCTTGGACCCCGGGAAGGCAGCGGAGGGCCTCGCGGAGGGAGGGAGGCAGGCAGGTAAGCGGGCAGGCCTCGTTTCCCACCCTCCATCATCTTCTTTGTTCAACGCGGGCGGGCGAAGAGCGGCCGTGGGGGGGGGGGGGGGGTCGGGCGGCGACGACAAGCGGCGCGCTTCAGGCTTTCAGCGCTGGAAGGCGGGCCTCCTTCCAGCGCTGAAAGCCTGAAGCGCGTCGCTTGTCGTCGCCCCCCCCCCCCCCCCCCCAGCCGCTCTTCGCCACAGATCCCGCCGGAGCTGATCTCCCTGGACCCCGGGCAGCTGGGCCGGGTGGACGCCGTCTCCCGCCCGCAAACCCCGCCCCCTTCCACGTGATTGGCCCCCGCCCGCAAACCCCGCCCCCTGGCTCTCGAGCACTTCAAAATGTGCACGAGCATACCAAAATGGCTCTCGGCTCAAAAAGTTTGCCGACCCTTGGCCTAGCAGGCTCTGAGAACAGAGGAGACGTAAAGCTCCCCCTTGGTCACCCCAAGGCCCTTCCCCTTGCCACGTCTCACCATCCCTTGCCTCGCCTCCCTCTGCCCCCCACTCCCACCCCTTTGGCAAGGGACTTTGACTTTCCTGAAACTCTCCGGCTGTGTCTCCCCCATCCTACCCCACCCTGCCCCCAGGCTCTCCTTCCTCATCCGGCCATGCTCCTGCCTCTGGGGAAGAGCTGGCAGGCGCCTGGCAGGAAGTGACCTTTGGCCTCCAAGTTGGCCCTTGGCTAGCAAACTTCTGGCCGATGGGTCCAACACCCCAACAGGTAACAGCTGGAAAAAAGCCCAACTTAGAGAGATTTGGGGGATCGAAGGCATAACAGCTGGGAGATGTGGACCTGCCGCACTCAGGATCAACCAGTAAATTTGTTTATAGCCTGCATTTGCTTAATTGGGTAGTGAAAGACCAAGTACAATATACTAAGCTTAGTTAGTTTTAACTGATTTGTTTGTTTGTTTATGGGTGGTTTAGCACATTGCAGGAATCCAGGACTTCTGGTCAGCATATGGCTCCGTATATTGTCCAAATCTAGAAAATGAGTTAACTCAGAAACCAGATTAAGCATGTTCCGTGAACAAAAGTGCTGAAGCATGGTTTGTTGAACACATCGTAATGACCAAGTTCACATGCTACATTGAGCCATAAATCCCAACTACCTAATGGCTTTGGGGATGCGTGAATCAGTCCGACCCAGAAGCACCCAAGAATCATTGAGGGAAGCTTGCTTCTGGTCCTCTCCCCCTCCGGTTTCAACCATGGTTGAAAGTTGCTTCGGCAATCATTTAGCTGCCACGTCCCCAGTCAATGTAGGAGGTGATAGAAGGAAGTTCAACACATCCGAAGGCATAACTTGGGGAAGATGGACGTCAGCCAAAGGCAGGCTGACAAAACATTTGCCCGGAAGTGAATGAATGAAATTATCGGTTGAAGTTCCTGGAGACCCATCTGGAGTTGTCCTCTTCCTCTTCTAGCCTATGGAAAGCTTTTCTACAGCCTCATTATCAATGGATACCGCCTGGAGGTCCTCACCCTGGTCCACTTGACCAGCAACTACGAGGTGAGATCTGGGAACAGAGAAGTGGGGCCCGGAGCCTGTGGCTGCCCCCTTGCACCTCACTGCAAGAGAGCCAGGGCAGCTTTCACTTGGAGCCTCACTCCCCCTAACCCCCCGATGGCTGAATGTCCAGCTCCTCCCCAGGTCTGGGGCTTTGGGCAAATTGACTTCAGGGACCCTGCCCTGAAGGCTGTAGGAAGCCTGGCCCTCTTTTGGGCTGTGCTCGTGCGACGCCAGCCTTCCTCCATCCGACTCTTTCCTAGCATGTTGAACCACAACTCCCATGGTCCCCCGTCAGCAGGGCTTGGGCAGGTTCCTTGTGGGAAGTGAGTGACCGGGATTATACTCAGGAGGGGGCCAAGCTGGGGAAAGCAGATTGCCAAGCCTGTTCCTCCCCCCCTTGCAACATTCTGCTGTCTCCATCTTGAGCCCCCCCCCCCCCCCCGTCTGCTGATCCTTTGCTGCAGATGCCAAAGACCGTCCCCTGCAGCCCCCTGGGAGAACATGGCTTATCATCCCTGGGCCACCTTGGCCGCGACAATTCCAAGCTCAGAGGCAGGGACATTAATTTAACATCCCGCTTTCTACGGTGGTTCTGGGCATCAACCCAGATACAGACACCCCCGTCTGCGGAGGCCTTCCCTGTCCAGCCGCTACCCAGAAGGCTGCGGGGGGGGGGGAGGAGAGGAGAACCGCCCCTCCCCCCACGGCTGTGCTTGCCCACCTCCTGTGGGGATCAGCCTGCCATGAAGCTCCTTGGCGTCCTGCCCCCTCCCCCGCCCCCTCGGGTCTTGGCCTCTTTGCATCCGGCCCACCTTTCCCAAGAGACTTTGGTCCAGGATGCCCCAAAGGGGCCAAGGGAAGCATTAGCACTGACTGTCTTTGCTGGCCTCGGGACCTGCTGTACTGCCACCCTCCGCGCGCACCCAAAATCTCAGCACCCCACCCGTCTGGAAGGCTGCCTAGGTGCGATGCGTTTCCTGTGATTTCTACGGCTGCTTGGAGCTTGAAATAACATAAACCAGTTTATCCAAGTAACAGTTCTTGCAATATTTGAAGATAGCTGACGTAAGAACCCCCAAATTGGAGGTGGGGCTGGGGGGAGGGGCTGAAGGTGCCCGGAGCCGTTCTGGATAGGACCTGGTTTCTGGGCCTCTGCTTTCTGTGGCTCCCCTCTGAACCTAAACATGTGCTTGGTTATGGGCAAGACAGGCGAAAACGCCTCCCAGTTCAGAGGGAGTCTACCAGTCGCTGGCAGGGGGGCCGGAGAGGGAGGTTTCCAGAAGGCCTGGCTGGCCACAGCTATCCTTGCGCTCTGAGTCCACATTTGTCCTATGCTTATGGCTTGTGGTAACACGATGCTCGTGCCGAAATCTCTTTCGTCCCCCCGCTCCTCGCCTCCTCCCTGAGGGAAACCAGCGGAAGACCTTTCCAAGAACCGCAGTAGACAAGGAAGAGATGCCACCATTTAAAATTCCAGGGGCTGAAAGGGAAAAGAGGCATTCCTTTTCCTCCACCTCGCTGAAGGCACAGAGGGGTGCCAGTCACCGCTCTAAAGGAATGGTGGGATTATGCTGGCTGTGGATCACGGAAGCTGTAGTCCTAGTGTCCCAGACAGCACTGGACTGGGAAAGGGCCAGACCAACCCCAACGGCCCGCCTGCTTGCTGGGACCAGTGCACCTCCCCCGCCAGCCCCGCCCCACTGAGCCTGAGAGAAGCCGCCCCCAAGGGAGGAATAAAGGAGGGGGGATCCGGAGAGGAAAGGGCTGGAGCAAGTCCCTCCTGCCTCTGGCCTGACCTCTTTCTCTCCCCAAACAGCTGGTCGATACCCTCGGGCGCCGCATCGCACGCCACCTGAATCTCAACTATTTTGACTACGAGGACATCTCCACGCGCCACGTCATCCGCCACTTCCCCCCTGAGGAGGAGTATGAGGAGGAAGATGAGGACACCATGAGTGTGTAACCCATTTGAGGGTGCTGGGCGATTACAGGTGGGCAAGAACACGTGTCCCGGCCTCCTTTTTGAGACGGGTCCCCTCTCGTTACCTGCATCCTCGGACTTCACCCCCGGCCCGCCCCGGGCCCCACCAGCGCAGCACCCGCTGCCTCTCGGGGCTTCCAGGAGTCCTTGCAGATGATGCTCCTCCTGGAACGAGGCCCAGCAGCAGGAAGAGCAATTGGGCGCGCTCTGCAGTTGGGGGGGGGGGTGTCTGCCTGTGGCGGTGGGGCAAAATGTTAGGATGGTGCGATCGATGCTCTGCCCATCTCTGTGCCAGGGTTCCCATCCTGGCCGGGCTGGCCAGGCCCAGAAACACCGAGGGTGGGAAGTGCCAGGAAAAGCCACGCCAGGCTCTGCCAACGGAACTGTCCTTGGAAGGTGGCAGAACCGGATCAGGATCAGGTGCAGGACGCGTCCCTGTCCAGAGCAGACCTTGGCCCAGCCCCTGGCCACAGCCTGCAGGGCTGGCTAGGAGACCCCGGGAAGCCCCCCACCGGCCAGCCCAAGTGCCCCGCGAGGCAGCGGAGGCGGCGCCGGGTCTGCGCGCGGCCACTAGGTGGGGCTGCTCGCTCGCGTTCCCTCTTGGCCGCCGGCCTCCGCGGGGCTCCCCCACCCCCGAGCAGAGAGGCGCAGAGTTAAGTCGCGGGGTGGGTGGGATTTCCCCCTTTCCACGCAGCGCCCGGACTTTCTCGTCGCAGAGAGCGGAGCGCAGCACGCCCGAAGCCCGCCCGCTGCTACTTTCTGGGCCCGCGCGCCCTGCCTGGGTCCTGCCGCAGTGCTGGCTCGGCTCGGTTCTCCGCGAGGCTTGGCGTGGCCGGTCGAGGCAATTCCCCGAGAGGGGGCAGGGCTGTGGCCCACGTGGGGAGAGGCCGAAGGACGCTTCTGGGTGCGACGGCTGCCCGGGGCGCCTCCATCCCTCGACGCCCCAACACGCCGCCCCCGCACCCCTGGCCTCGCGCCTCCGCTTTGTAGCTCTGGGGGGGGGGGGAGATGGGTGCAGGGCCACCCGAGTGGGGGGGCTGACCCCTTTTCCTGGCTCAAGGGAGGCAGCATCGAAACGGCGGGGGGGGGATGCCAGCCAGCCTTCTTTTCCTGGCGCACCTTTCCGGACGGGCAAATGTTACGAGAAGGTCCCGTGGGCGCGCGGCTCTCCTCCCGTAAGCATCTCGGGGTCTGCTGATCGCTGGACGAGGCCCGCCTGGAACTCCCCTCTCCGCCAGGGAAGCTCGCCGTCACGCTCGTTCCCCCAACCTACCTCGCGGGGTTGTTGTTGTGGAGAAAGACCATTTTTCCCCGTTGAAGAAGCTGCTGCAGGAATGACGCGAGAGCAATGCCAGGAATGAACTCGCAATGGAATCCGCTCCCCTCTGCGCCCGGAGGTGCGAGCCGGGAGGGCCCCTCCCGCGGCCTGCAGGGCTGCTGCGCCTGCTCCACCGCCCCGCCCCCAGCCTCCTCTGAGCACCGCCGCTTGCCCGCCGGGCTCCTTCCAGAGGTGGGGAGGCCTGGGCCAGCCCCCCTCCACGCACCAGCTGGACCCCCACGTCTCCCCGTTGCGCTGCGCGTCTAGTGCTCCAGCCGCCGGGAGCCCCCGGAGGGTTAGCTGCAGCGCCCAGGAAAGGGGGCGAGCGTGAGGCCGCCCTGGGTCCCGCCGCCGCGGCCTCCACCCCCCGGACCTTGCAGGAGGCCGGCCAAGCCGGGAAGGGCCCCACCGAGCCTCCGCTCGCAGCGCAGCGCGGCGCCGCGCATCGCCAGGGCCAGGGCTGCCGGACCGGACCGCACCGCGGCAGGGGTCGGCCTCGGCCCCCGCGTGGCGCCCTCCTCCCGGGCTCCGGGGCGCTGGGGTTCTGGCGCGTGTTGCGGGCGGGGGGCCAGGAGGGAGGATCGGCGGACGGAGTTCGCGGCTTCCCAGTCTGCTGCTGCCCAACGGTGGCCCGGGCCAGGCGGGTGGTCAGCCGGCCGCCCAGCGAGAGGGCAGCGACGAAGATCCTCCAAGGATCCGAAGAGCGTTACTGATACCGACCGGGCAAAACTTTCCTCGGATCTAGGAGGCCCTTTGGATCACAACCAGGCTGCGCTCTCACAGCCCGAGGCCGTCTTGGCTCGGCTAGGACGTTGCGCAGAGCCCGGCGAGGGCTAATCCGGGGGTTTCCTGAGCCGCTGGCGCTCAGCCGCCTCTCCCGGGGGATGGCTACGCCGCTGCTGTGGCCTGTTGCGTTCTCACGACAGGCTGAGGCTCGGCTGGTTGCTGAGTTTGCATACTGCTCGGGAGCCATACCCGAACCAAACCGGCTGCGTTCGCGGAAAACACAAGGACAAACCAGAAAACCGGCCACACGCAAAACTAACAGATTAGCACGTGCGAATGCAACTGCCAGGTTAACTGCATTCTGCAAATGAGGAAGGACGGGGAAACTCTTGACTTAGAGGCTGTCTGCGGGACTGCGCACAGACTGGCACTTCGGCATGCCTCCCTCCCCACTTCAGACGCAGAGATGCCCCCCCGCCCCCTCTGCCGGGCCAGGCCCAGCCACTGCACCCTTTTCTTGGGGGCTGTGAGCGAGCCCCCTCCCCGACGGGTTTTCAGAGTGAACAATGATGCGCCGCATCCCCCGGCGCTGAATGCTGCTTTCCGGGCTGGGCCGCAGGCGGGCGGGCTGGCGACTGCCCGGGGCATCCCTGGGGGGCGCCGACCTCTTCCTTTCTTTACCGCTTTATTTGTGGCCGGCCGGGGAGGGGCGCAAGGCCGGGGGAGCTGCCCCGGGTCCTAGCGCCGCCCCTTCTCAGAGCTGGGCGCCAACTCCCATGTTTCCCAACAGCGTGTCCTTGACCGCGTCTTCCGCGCAGGGTGGGAGTTGTAGTCCTGCGCGTCTAGAGAGGCGCCAGCTCGCGAGAAGGGGGTGGGGGCGGCGATGCCGGATTCGGGCCGCAGGGAGCAAAAGGCCGGCTCGGCCCGGAAGCTTTTCTGCCGGGGCCCCGTTTCAATTCAAGGCGACCGATGAGCTGCAGCGAGACTCGGGGTCCTCCGGGGCTGCCCCGCCGGCCAGGGTGGTCCTCTGGAAAGCGCTTGAACCCCGGGGTGGCCCAGGCCAGTAGCGGCAGGGAAGCGGGGGGGGGAGTGGGCGGATCTCCGGGCAGTCTGGCTCTCAAGCAGCATTTCAGATCGACACCCAGATGCCCCCTTACTGCAGGCTTTCGGCCGGCTGTGGCTGGTACTCAGGGACTGGGCACCCCCGGGGAGCCAATTGAGGCGGGGGGCATTGCTGCCAGTTCAAGGGCACAGAAGATGCAGCCAGGAGAACCTGGAGAGGGGCCACCGCGCCACCGCCCCCTGGCCACTGGCCGCCTCCTTCTCTCTGGGGGGGGGGGGCGGGGGAGGCGCTGGCCTAGTTGGAACCCCCGGGAGAAGCCGGGAGCTTCTCCTGCAAGGGGCACCCAGTTGTAGCTTGCCCTCGGGGTGCTGCTGCCAGCAGGGCGCCTGTCCTTGGGGACCGGGAGTCAGGCTCCAGGGGGTGTGTGTGCTCCTGCTGCAGGGGACAGTGTGCGCCTGGCCAGGAGCAAGTGACCCCACTCAGCCCCTTCCCTCACCCAAAGACTGTGGGGCTTTTCAGTCTTCCCAGCCCAGGATGAATCTGGAGCACAGAATAGCTGAAATGCACCAATGCGCCTTAGTGGTTCACTTCTTAATTGTGGCACACTGCTGACTTCATCATATGCACAAGGAAAGTACTGCAGCGTTTCTGTCCGCTCCTCCTTTCCGCTGCAATTTCCTCTCTTGCCTATTTATATTTATTTATTCACAATATTGATATTTGCCTAGTACAACATTTGTAGACCATCCCGTTCAAAAAGACGTGGGACCCTGCACAATACTGAGAAAAGCATAATTAAGCAACCCTGTTAAAACTTCATAGAATAATATAATCAACAGTACGGCACCGAGGTGGCTGCGTACAGTCGTTCCAAGAGCCAAAACCAAATCGACATAAAGTGGTTTTCAGGCCCGTCTGGAGCACAAGAAGTTTGGAGCCAGGCGGATCTCGGGAGCAGCGTGTTCATGGTGGGGGGGCTGTTCCCAAGAAGGCCTGTCGTTTGGACCCCTTCCTCACAACATAACTAAGGCACCTTCTTTTTGAAAAAATCCCCCTTGACGTAGGCATTCCCAGACTGCAGTTTCACACTCTCTATGGTAGCGCTAAGCCCTAGGCCGGAAGTAGGAAGGTCTCGGATTTCCTCACTGGGACTTCAAACCCTGTTACTGCTGCCACCGCCTGACTTTGAGAGCTGCTGCGCTCTGACCTGGCGCCCTCCTGTCTAACCCAGGCAGGTGAGGAAGCGGGGACACCTGCAGCCTATGGATCTCACTGACAAGTAAAAGGAAAAAAATACTATGAAACTGAAATAAATTTTATTACAGTCACCTCCTCTCCCATATAGCTCTGAGGTGCACGACCACGGATATCAGTTCCCTGGCCCAAAATACTGTAGATTAATCCCACAAGGTAGAAAGAGAATAAAATATTACTTGAAAAAAACCGAAAAGGTAAACATTCCATTTTATTTTTAAGTAGTCTCATCCAAGATATTATTATACACAACAACGTGATATCACAGCTGCCAGTTCTTTAGCTGGTGTTGGCCATTTGCATCGAGTTCTTCCTAAGAACCTAGAATGTTGTAATGTAGTATATGTCTGGACCTGAACAACAACAACAACAAAAGCAGTGTGGCCTTTTGTAATTGACAGATGGAAATTTTGTCAATGTGCAGATTTTCTAAGTGCCACCCAAAGTTTTTTGGAATGGCAACCAGTGTGCCAATAACCACTGGGACACCACTGCCGGTTTATGCATTATTATTATTATTATTATTATTACTATTATTATTATTATTATTATTATTATTATTATTATTATGACTTAATATAGCTGCCCACACCAGTGGACTCTGGGCAGCTTACAAACTATAATTGATAATTAAAATAATTAAAAACATAAACAAAATGAAACAAGACAGTCCAGACAAAAAACCACCACTGAAACCAAGCACAACAGGTTAATAGAAGATCTAATAGAAAAAGATGCAGGAAAAGATAAAATTCTGACAGACTAGTGGGTAATGCTAGTTTGCTCCTACTTTAGAAAAGACCGATTTACTGGAAGTCTGATGTAAAGATGTGTCAAGTTGTATAAAACACACAAAGACAGAATTTGTCGGGAGACAATTATTGCCTGAGACATTAAGCATTAACTGGTGGAAGCAAAAAAGTAAAAAGTAAACTTAGCGTAGTATGTAGCTAACTGTTTCCTCCTCATGAGAGATGACCTTGGCTCCGCTTTGCCTGTTTGATTACCTTTTTCTTGCCCATTCTATCTTAAATCTGAGGCTGTGGAGAAGTGGTACATCCCGCTATTTCTGCTCGATTAAAACCCCCCAGCAAACTGGTTTTCTCTCTGGCAGTACGTGCCAAAACTCACATGCTTCTGCTTGCAGAAGAGATGTGTGTTCGAAGTCTTGAGCTGGCAGCATGCCATCTGGCTGGAGAGGGTGGCAGGCAGGCTGCAAGACTACACGTGGGGTGGGGGCTTGCCTGCCCATTCACTACCCACCCGCTTCAGAATTAATAGAAATCCTCATGCTTCCCTCCTAAATGGGGGCCCATTCACCATTTGGTACTTGCGTAAAGGACGCATTTATTTATTTAGTTTTAGTTGCCACCTGAACTCTAAACTGTCTCTGGGTGGCTCGTAAGGTAACGAAAGCAAGAAGGAACACTGCAAAACAGATAAGCAAGATGGGATCCGGCCACTTGACACTAAAACGTATACAAAACTCATCCAACCAGGGCCGTGTCCGTCTCAGCCCAGAGAACTTCCCAAATGCCCACAGGGTGGGAGCCGCATTCCAGAGGGCAGGAACCGGGATAGAGAAGGCACGCTTCCTGGGTCCCAAAAGATGGCACTGGTAATCGATGGAACCCGGAGCGTGCCAACCCTGTCAGCTTGGCAGACACCCTGAGACAAAGGTGGCCCCTCAGGTCACCAGGCCCTGTGCCATGTAAGGCTTTGAATTGCATCTGGAAATACAGTATACGGGCAACCAGTGCAGCTCACGAAACAAGGGGTGTCTCGTGGGCATGCCAAGGCACGCCCATCACTGCCTGCGCTGCCGTATTCTGGACCAGTTCAAGTTTCCAAGTGGCCTTTGAGGGAGTGGCCGGGGGATGTGGGTGTTGTGGGTGTTGTGAGTTGGTCGCAATAGAGGGCCACCCCATGTGGAGTGCATTGCAGTAGTCAAGCCGTTAGGCAACTGGGGTGTGAGTGACTGAAGGGCCTCCCGCTCCAGGAAAGGGCGCGAGGGGTGCGCCGGATGGAGCTGTGCAAGGGGATTCCTGAATAGGGAAGGGCTGCCCCATCCAAAAAGGTTGGAGGTGGATCGGGGGGGGGGGTCCCTAATATTCACAGCCACTCGGTCTTGGTGGAACTGAATCGGAATCGGTTCCTTCCCCACCAGGCACCGGGACCACCACCCTCGCCTTCTCAGCCGGCCGCCACCAACCTCACCCTCAGCCCACCCGGCCCCCATCTTCCTGCCCACCCGCTGACGGCTACGACGCTTCCCTCCCTCGGCCCGCTGGGAGCTCTGAGCACCAGGGAGGTCCTTCTCTTCCCACCGCCCGTTTACGGCTCCTGGAGCCGGGGCTGCCTGCCTGTCCAGCACCTGCTTAACCTAAGAAAAAGGCCCGGTCTGGGGCCAGCGAGCGCCCGCCGGCTGGGCTGCAGGGGCCTCCTGCCTGGCTGGATCACAGCGGCTCTGCGGGCAAGGCTGGGTGGGGTGGGGCAAAGGCCCGACCCTGTGGCAGCCGGCAGCCCCCTCCGTTCCTCCCCTGCGGGGGGCCGAGAGTCTGGGGCAAAGGTCACCCTGACCTCAGGGAGGCTTCCATGAACCTCGAACCACCAACCCTCCGAAGAGCCGCAGCTAAAGGGCCGCAGAGAGCAAGCCCCGGGCTGGACCTTTCCGACTCCCAGGGCACTGCTGTCCTCTCTCCCCAGGGATGTTGAAGCCCGGTGCAGCCATCCAGTGAAGAAGAGGGGAGGGCGGAGAGAGACCTTTCCCGTGATGTGCTGGAATTGTGGCATTCACTTTCACCAGTGTGGTGTAGTGGTTAGGGCAGTGTTTCTCAACCTTGGCCACTTGAAGATGGGTGGACTTCAACTCCCAGAATTCCCCAGCCAGCAAAGAATTCTGGGAGTTGAAGTCCACCCATCTTCAAGTGGCCAAGGTTGTGAAACACTGGGTTAAGGCACCAGTCTAGAAACCAGGGGACCATGAGTTCGAGTCCTGCCTTAGCAAAAGCCAGCTGGGTGACCTTGGGCCAGTCCCTCTCTCTCAGCCCTGGGAAGGAGGCAATGGCAAGCCACGTCCGAAAAACCTTGCCAAGAAAACTGCAGGGACTTGTCCAGGCAGTCGCCAGGAGTGCACACGGACTCAAAGGCAGACACACAAACACACTTTCACAAACCAAAGGGATTGCCAACTTGGAGGCTTGAAGAGGGGGCCAGGGAAGAAGGGTTTTGCCCCGCACTGGGATCTCAGTGCTCTCCACCCCTCTGTTAGAAGTAAATTTTATCTTACCAGATTCGTTCCTGAGCCGGGAGTAAAGAAACTGACAAATTGCATGAAGTTAGGAGTTTATTCACCCAAGAGCAAAAGCAATGACAGCAAGCTGTTAGGTGGGCGGCCGCGCAGGACCCCCTTCCTACAGCACATTATATAGATTCCATTCAACTCCTCCTTTAGAAGACCACCCCTTACTCAGTTACCCATACTCCACCTTACCCTCATTCCATATTAGGAATTTCCTTCCTTCACTCCATAGTAGGAACTTCCTTCCATCCTTGCTAGGGCTCCTTGACCGTTATTAAACAATATATTTCCCCTGGAGAAGCTATCCTTGGAAAGTACACTTTTTCTTTCTATGGGCACAGCTATCTATCAAGGCCTGCTAGAAAGGAAGGGTAAGAAAGTCAACAAAACTCTTCAAGGAAATACAACATGGTTTCAGAGCCATAATGCAAGTGCCTATGTTTCTAATATATGAATATGAAATATATTTGTATTTATATATACAGAAATGTAAGAATATGTTTACAATCCAACACCTCCTAGAGTTGGCACCCAAGCCCACCCTGGCAGGAATCTCGCTCCTCCTCCTGTCCTCTTTTGCTTTCCTTCTGATGGGGTCGTCTGGGTCGGAGCGTATGCCGATCAGCGCAGGCTGGGAGGCGGCTTGGCCTGGCTCTCCTGGCCTTTCAGGAGACGCCGGTGGGGAAACACCCACCTGTGGCGGACAGCATCAGGAGGGGGTGGGCCTCACTTCCGGACCCCGCCTCGCTTGGGCAGCTACCCAGCTGGAATAAAGAGGTCTGTTGGAAGAGACCAGGGCAAGATATCAAGCTGGGAGACGTGGACCTGACTCCTCCGTGGTGGGGGGAAGAGTGGGGCTGCTGCCTCGAAGGGGGGCGACCCCCTCCCCGCTGACGCTGGCCCAGAATCCTGTTGCAACAGAAGGATGCCAGCCAGACCGGCCTCGTTCCTGGGGCAGCCCCGGGGTTGGCGGCAGCTTCTCCCGATGGCTGGTGAGACGCAGAAGGGGGGGGCGGGCAGCCAAGCCAGACTCAGCCCACCGTTCTGCTGACCACACGCCGCGCCTGCAAAACCAGGACCCAGCGAGCCAGAACGGCAGGAGAAAGAACACCCTGCAGGGGGAGAGGCGCTCTGCTGATTCAAGACTGGTGGGGGTGGGCAGTGGGGAAAGGCCTGGAAGGACAGGCCACGTGGGGCCCCTTCACTCACGGCCCGGGCTGAGATGAGGCCAGCGTCATGCGGCCGGAGGGGGAGGTTGCGGTTCTCCGGACGTGCTGCAAGCGGGCGCACGGGCAAAGCGATGGGGGGGCACAAGGCCACGTGGGTACCTGGCCAGGACGGCTGCCTGGCCAAATGGGAGGGGGGAGCAGGGCACCCCCAGGCCTGCTGACCCTGATGAATTCCATCCCTGCAGAGCGGCGGCAGCAGCTGATGCAACGCAGAGACATCCAGAGGTGCCTGGAGCGAGGTTGATGGGATGCCTCTCCTTCCGTGGGTCCAGCTGCCCAGCTCAGTTCCCTCCAGGGTCAAGAGGATGCCAGGCGAGAGAGAGGCTGTGGCCACCTTGCCCTCCTTGGTGTCTATGAAGGTTCTCAGTCATCCAGGTGGAATTGTCTGTAGCTTGAATCATGTCAACTGGATTTCTATTTTCTCAGTGGAAACGTTTCGCTCCTTATCCAAGGAGCTTCTTCAGTCTGAGCAAAGTTAGTAAGGGAATCCTTAAATATGTTTCTAGGGTGGCTGTGTGACCTTGCACCTGGGGCTAGGTCATGGTTATTTGAGATGTTTATTTCTAAGTCCCTTTATCATCCAAAGGAGGATCGTTAAGATTACCCTGCTGCTGTTGAGCTTGTGAAATGGTCTTAATCTTCCTAGGCACAGAAGACAAAGCAGGAAGGAAAATAGGGGAAAGATTGTGCCTGAGGCCGCCACCTCTATTCAAGGAAGGATTTTCCAAGTTGGCATAAATGGACTCCTTGACCCCTCTCTCAAACCACCTATCTTCTCTGTCTAAAATGTGAACATTAATGTCCTCAAATGAGTGTCCTTTTTCCTTTAGATGAAGATAAACTGCTGACTCTGGTCCTGTGGTGTTACTTCTCCTGTGTTGGGCCATCCTCCTGTACAAAGGTGCCCTCCTTGGTATTTCTCAGTGGCTTCCTTCCACAAATAGGTTCCTTTGCCCATGCTGGCTGGGAGCTATGGGGCTTGAGAAGTGGGGAGTTCCATTTGAGGAAAGGTGCCCTAAGCTTCCGGCCAACCCTTGTAGGGCAGGATGCTCAATTCGACGGGCTTTGACCGGATTCACCTTCACAGGGCTTCTCTGATCGCAGAGAGGGAAAGGCGGTGGCCGAGGGTCAGGATCCAGGGGTCTCACCTGCAGCCGGAGGTCAGCACAGCTCCTTCTCTTTGACCTGAGGCTCACCAAGCCGTGGCTCGGCGTCCCCCCATCTTTCCTTTGCACTCACGAAGGCAGGCTATTCCTTCGAGACTGCAAAGGACTTTCCTTTTTGCAGTGGAAACCTGAGATTGCCAGGATGCTGAATAATTCTGGGGCAGATCCCAAATACTGCATGACGGTTGCAGTGACACACCTGTGGATGTCCACAGTCTCTGCCACGGAGATCTGTGTGTGTGAGGGAGCCCACTAATTGCCGGCTGCTGCTGCTCCTTCCAGGCAAAGGAGTGCTCCAAGCAGGTGTGAGAAAAGTGAACAGACAGTCCTGGTGAGTTCTGCACAGCAGGAGGGGGGGGGGGGCGAAGCAATTAAACTGATTAACAGCAGCAACATCTGATATGTGACATGAACAGAGTGCACCAGGCCCTGCTGTTGGGGTGCCTTTCCCCCTGTCCCCCCATTCCCCCCCAGAGGATGAAGCTGGTAAGAGCTGGAAAGAGTTTAGGAAAATATTTTGGGGAGAGCGGGAAGGATGCACGGGCAGGATCTGACTTGCCAGGCTGGCGGTAGCAATTGCAGCTGATGCAGCCACCCCCCCCCCCACTGAAGATGCAGAAGGTTTGCAGAAAGTTCTCCAGCAGCTGTGCCTGCTGTTTCTACAACTGGTGAAAAGTGGACAAGGAGGCAGGGTGTTCAGCAAGGACAGGGAACCTGCCTACCCTGGCCCCTGTAGCCCCACGGACAGGCCCACCACGCAGCCTCTCCAGGTGCTATCACATGTACTTTCGCAGCTCACACTTCCAGTCGCCTGGACTTTGCCTTTCTGCCTGTCCCTTCCTCTTCCTCCTCCGCTTTCCCTTCTAAGCGACACTTCCTTGGAGGCAGCCATTTGTCTATCGGTGGACTTCTAGAACCACAGAATCATATCTGAAAGAGTTTTATGTGTGCATGTATTTCCTTCTGAAGCGCCAGGAAAGGTGCTTGGATTCTGATGGCAGTGAAAGTTGGGCCCTATCCAACAACATGCTGACAAGGAATGTGAGGATCTGCACCTAGGTGGGAAAACCAGATGCAGGGTACCAAATAGGCAGTCCCTGGTGGGAAGGGGGTGGGTGTCCTGGCAGATCACAGATCAAGTGTGCTGCAGCTGCCGAGAGGGCCAATGCAATCCTGGGCTTCATCCAGAGAGGTAGAAGGTCAACATCATGGGAAGTGAGAACTTCAGTCTGCTGCACTGGCCGGACCGTGCCTGGAATCCTGGCCCAGTTCTGGCTGCCACAATATTAGAAGGCAGCAGAGGAACTGGAGAGAGTGCAGAGAAGAGCAGTGAAGGTGGTGAGCGGCTTGGAAGAAGAAGGAACGGGTTGCATTTAACCCAAAGAAGAGAGGGCTGCGGGGAGGCAAGACAGCCTTCTTCCAATACGTGAAGGCCTGTCACGGGGAGGAGGGCGTGGACAGCTTCTGAGGGCCGGACAAGGACCAACTGGTGGAAGTTCACAGAGGGGGATTCAACCCTGAAATACTGTAGGGAATGTCCTGGCCTTTGGAGCCATTAAGCGGAGAACAGCCGACCTGCTGGAGTTGTGGAGCTCCATCGCTGGAGGCTTTCAACCCAAAGTTGGTCTGGGATGGTCTGAGAATTCCTGCCTTGGGCAGGGGCCTGGACTAGAAGACCGCTAAGGTCCTTTCCAACCCTGTGGCACTATGAAATCATGGTCATGATCCTGTCACCATTCATTCTTATTCCCTGCAAAGACTGCGGCTTTCTTTTTCCTCTGGCACAGCGCATGGTGTTGTTTTTACGAGTCATCTTGATTGTTTGCTTTTCCAAGGTCTATAATTCTGTAATTAAATCACCCTGTTTTGTCCAGAGAAGGCCAGCAGAAGAAACAGGACCCACATCAAAGGGCAGAGGTGCCCTCCTCTCCCTCGTGATGAGATCTCATGGGTGGAAATAGCCAAGCCCACCTCCACCTGCTACAGAGATCCAACCTTGGATGAGCTGCCTGGGCCCGGCCATCAAGAGCAAGTCTCCAAGTAGGGCCAGCATTTCAACCGTGGGGCATCACGGACTTCCATTCATCACTTCAGAATAGGCTGACCATATTTCCTTGGGAGAAAAACGGGACTCGCGCGCACCCGCACGCACACCCGCCCGCCCGCCTGCACGCACGCCCTCCGTCTAACAACGCCTCACCGGCAGCGCGGTCCCTGCAGCGCCCCAGCAAACGGGGCGGGTGGGCGCTCTCTCATTGAGAACGGGACAAAATGGGCATTTTGATTAAAACGACGGGATGGTCGGGAATTGTTTAAAAAATGGGACCGTCCCGTTCAAAACGGGACGTATGGTCAGCCTACTTCAGAAGCTGCAATCCAAGACTACCTTGTCATCCCTCGTCTTCTTTTTAAAAAGGAGGCCCTTGAGAAGGTCTCTTCTGCCCAAGGCCAGATCTCCTTTCTGTTCCTATTTATCTATCAGACCATTGGATTAAAAATGTGATATATGTTGTCTAAATCAATCCACTAGCTAGTCAAACCCATGCATGCTCTAATATCCTCGACATTTTTTTTTCCTGACAGAAGGTCATTTATTTGCCCAAGGTTAAGACAGGAACATACAGATAGCCAGAAAGTTAGCTCATGTTGCTGAGCATCAGAAGAGAGACTTTAGCAAGCTGGTGTGTGTGTGTGTGTGTGTGAGAGAGAGAGGGGGCGGGGGGCGGGGTTATAGGCAAATGGATATGAGGAGAAGGACCTAGTATTGGCTGATGGCAGGTATTACATTAAACCTGGTAGCCAAAAGGTTGACCGGGGACAGTTAATGTGGTCTCTACTACATTCTCTCCTGGAAGATGATCCTCACCTTAAAAACTGAACTTGGGTCCAGTTGCAGAAGCAGGAGAGCTGTTCCTCGGCTTTGGGTCTGTCTTTTCACAAGGGCCTCCCCCGACATCCAGAGATGTTGGATTTCAACCCCACAAATGCCCAGGCAGCAGGGCCAAAGTCTCAGCCTGCGGCGGAGGTGGCTTTGGCCCTGAAAGGTCTTGATCCGCCTCTCAGTGGCCTACCCCGATCTCATAAAAAACATCACATAAAATTGGCCCCCAAACATTGTGGAATAAATGTTTCTTCTGCATTTCTGGAAAATCCTTCTAGGGTTCCGTGGTTCTGAGAGAGGTCTCGATCACCGTGTATTTGGGACATGCCATGATGGATACCGCTCTCAGGGAACCTCCACCTGTTAGCGAGGTAAGTTCTGAGCCTAGCAGGAAACGTGAGCTGCAGCCATAAGCCTGTTCCGGAGCCCTGACCTGACCTTTGGGAGACGGAGAACCTTTCGGGCATTGGAAGAATTGATTTCCTTCCAGCGCTTGTATTCGAGGAGGCCCCATTGATTTGTGGCATTTCAGAAAAGCAGGTGCTGGACCAGGCTCAGGTGTCCAGTTCCTGCAGCCTCTGGAGAGCCAGAAGCTCACAGGCGGGGGAGCAGGTCAGAAGGCAAGGACTCAGAAGGACCAAGGTGCCTCAGCAGGACCCCTCATCTCCACCAGGAGATTATGGCCGGATCATGCCAAGACACACAGAACGTGGCTTGGCAAGTGAACATGCCCTGTGGATCCAGCCATTTGTGGCCAGTACAACAGCGGTGCCCGAAGTAGTTGGGGTGACCCACCTCGGGAAGTACCAGACATGGATCCAAGCCAAGTATTGGGGGTGTGCTGTGCACAACCCCAATAGGACATACCCTCGAGGGGATACAAATGTTACTCAAGAAAATTCAATCGGCAGCTATTTTGAATGCATAGAGAGAATGGCTGGGTTTGCCCAACACTTTTAACCAGGTTAAAGACTCGGTGGCCACATGGGCACGACACACTAGGCGTAGTGAGTGTTTCTGCAATTTACCTTGCTGGGTCAATGAGCTGCTTGGCTCCACGTACCGTGTGCCAGCCTGATTAGAAAGCACGGTCTGGTCTTCCCTGCTCCTCTCTTGCTGCCTGTTCTTGCATCTTTTGGGGTGCTTTTGAGACGGCGAATTGAAGCGGAAGAAGCGCACTCAGCCCAGGAGAGTCAGAGGGCGCCTTCAGGGTTCGGTAGGGCACATCCTGCAGAGGCAGGTGGAGGCAGCAGTACCCACGGAGCTGGTGGGGTGACGAAGATGGGAGTTGGCAGTTGCACTCAAGGAGGAAACTAATGAGCTGCCGAACATCTGCTGGCCCTGCCGGGGATTCCTGCACAACACACCCGCCTGCCCTCACCTGCTACCTGGACGCAGCTCCCCCCCCCCCCCCACGATCCATCAGGCTCCTCTTCCCAGATGGGGCCAGAGAGCCCCGGATGTCATCACAGGGCTCAGAGGGGGCAGAGGAAGCCGGCCAAGAGGCACGGGGCTGGCTTTCAGGCAGGATCCCTTGCCTTCCAACAGATGCTCGAAGGGAAAGCGGCACGACGCTCAGAACTTTGCACGGGGGCTGAAACAGGCTGCCCCTCTGCCTTCCCGTTAAAGGATCCGGTCAGTGTCTCTCAACTGAGCTTACCAGGGTGCCAAGGCGGCAAAGGGCTGCAGGCTGTCCTTCCACTCCTGCAGGGCACACACAGCACAGCCCACAAGGAGTTGGGCGGGTGGCCAAGAGGGGTTGCGCACGCTAGCCAGCTGTCTTGGCACAGCTGACTAAATTGCAACCAAGTGAACTAGATTTATGCAAACCCAACCTGTGTGGTCAACTGATGGGGCAGAGTATCACGTGAGCCCGTAATTAAATGGCTAAGCCTGTCAGCTGAACACAGCCATTCTTTTGCTACTGTGCCCCCTCAAGAAAAGCAGGCATGAGGTGCAGCTTGGGGGGTTTGGCGGGCAGAGGCTCCCTTTACCTGCATATCCCCAAATCCTCCTTTGTGCTGCAGCTATTCAAGATACACTATAGGCTGAAT